>PVJO010005098.1:0-102205 GCA_004026905.1 Hystrix cristata | reverse complement strand
CCTTTCCTTCTGCATCTCGGGGTGCCTGGGGACTAGGCCTTACGCAAAGAAGAGACACAGCCTTCTCTTGTGATCCTGTCTGACAGGGGGTGCACAAAACCCACTTCGGGGAGGTGGGAGCAGCCCAACTCTTGGATCTGCCCCTCGGGGTCAAGCTGCCTGTGATCCCAGGAACTGACCCTCTGTTCTTCACTACGAATCTGAGTGAAAAGGTAAACTCACTGTTAAGGGCCTCATATTAGTCCTCGCTTCTCTACTAGCTGTTAAACCCATCAGTGACAGCATACAAAATCATGGATGAATTTGACTGGCATTGAGGAGGGCGTGAACGCCACCTCTCACACAAGGTATTGTTTAGAGGATGTGTAAAGCTATTTCATCAAGTTTAGATCCTTTAGTCTTGTCTGCTACAATTTATAGACGCATACTCACTTTTTAAATAATAAAATTTCATATATATATGTAGTGAATTTTGGTGTTCTATTGAAAAGTGAAAGACTATCATTGCTGGTTGGCATTTGCGTGTTATGATTTTAACCAATAGGAACAGGAGTAAACGCTATAAAATACTTAACTGTGTTTTGAGTTAAGTACTATTTCGCACAGCAGGTTAAAAAAAAATTACAGTTGGAATGACTTCCTGTGTTTAGGACTGTAATTTAATTGAATGAAAGAAGCCCCTGCCTGTGTGAAGAGGAGACCCCAAGATTTGCCTCAAACTCCCCTTCCAGACTTTTGTCCAAAACAGCCTCAACTTCTTCATAATGATGTTTCTTATACCCACCTATCCTTTTCACCCTCCATACTTCTGTGCTTTGGTCTACCTTTTCCCCAAACCTGCAGCACCCTATTTTCTTCAACACAACTAATTAATTTGAGTTAAGATTCTTTGTGAACTATCACAGCCCCTAATGAGCTTATCTTTGCTTGGAATCCAGTCTTTTGGTTTGAAAGATAACATTTAATCATGCTGTATTATAATGGTTACTTTCCTCAAACCTTTTCATGTTTTAATCCTCAACTTTCATCCATCCCCAAAACTCTGCAGCCCTTGACTAAGTAACAAATTCTGAAAGAGGTTTAGTATGTTCTTGTTGAGTGGGTACTTGGATTAGTATTGTAAAAAATTCTGCAAGAATGAATGCTTAAGTGGCCTTCACTTCACTGAACATGTCATCAAGAAATAAGCAGGGCTCTTTGATATTTTATACTTGCTTAACTTCTTAGTCAGTTTTGTCTGCTATCATTCTTGTAACAAATCACCACAAAGTGGATATTTTTAAAACAACAAGAATTGTCACAGTTCCTTGGCTGGAAGCCTGAGGAAAAGGTGCCAGCATGGTTGGGGTTCTGGTTAGGGCCTCTGTTATAACCCTCATATAGCTGAAAGAGGGCTATAAAGCTCTCTGTGGGCTTTTATAAGGGCATAAGTCCCACTCTTGGTGCTCCACCCTCCCAGAGCTCTGCCTCGTAAAGTCATAGATAGGCGCTTAAGATTGCAACATGGGAGTTATAGGGGGACACGCTCCATCATAATATCTAGTAAACATAATTTCTTAAAGCATGTATCATTTCTGGAAAAAATTAGAACTTCCCTTTTTGAAAGTTAATCTATTCTACCTAAATAGAGCAACCTAAATTATAGCTGGATAGAAGACATCCGGGTGCTCTACAGCACATAGGGTGACTAGATAATGACAGTATACTGTTTTGTTTTAGTGTAAATGTTTAGTGTAAAAACATTTGAGTCATATCTATACAAATTAACTGTCCTAAAATGTGCTTCGAAGGTATTCCATTACTGAGATAAATGATACAAATTAGTGTAGAAACTTAGCTTTGTTTTTGTCAAATATATTTTACTAATTTACTTCTTCACATACATTTCCTCAAATATATTATGCTAATTCACTTCTCTATTACTTCTTTTAAAAGTCTTTTTTAAAAAGTCTTACTTTAATAAAATATTCTCCATGTTCTCTATTACTTTAATTCTTCCAAAGTATATTCATTTCATTATAATGAGGCAAGCAACTAGTTCCCTAAACACCAACTTTGTGAGATTATTCTTTTTCTCAGTGTGATCTATTTGACTATTATTCATATGATTTAAGCAAAACCAATTCTTTACCCTGACAATAGAAGGGTTACCCTAATTCTAATTAATAGATTTGTTAAAAAGTGTTCTGTTTACAGGGCAAGCAATCCGATTTCATCTTGAGAACCGTATGCCTGTTGCAGTTAAAAGTCAACATCTAAACAAAGTCGATAGCTAAATATCACCATCTAAAAGAGACAATTCATTCATTGCTTGACTGTTATTATTTCTTTTCCCAAAAAGATGTGGACTTCATATTTAGCTGCACTCAATTCAAGTATTTATGCTGTAGAATTCCTTTCTTTGCTTTCTCAGGGATACATTAGGCCATTTGGAAAGGATTAAAGTTTGGTGTTAAACACGGGATCGGAAATTTAATGAAGTTTAGATGCGCGGTAGCATGCCTGTCAGTCAGGTAGCCATGTTCCTCCTGTGCGCCCCTCTGCTCAGGGACAAAGCCATCCTGCCTGCTTCCTGGGAGCTGTTCGTAAGGTCCCACCCGGGCAGGCTCCTGAGTGTTTGGAATTGCAACACAGTTGTAGCTGTAGTCAGAGTGCACACAGAGGCCACCAGTGGTACCTGCAGTCATGTGTGGATGGGTGCTCAGTGTTGTGTGTTAGTGCGTAGTGGACACAGTACCTGACACCTGCAGAAAGGGACATTGCCCTCTGGTTTCCCGAAGGCTCCACATACTCCAGTTACTGTTCACTTGGTTCCTGGCATTGCTTTAGACTAAAATTTGTGTTTTTGTGGCCAAAAACTTAAAACAGAAAGAATGCAAAGACACAATCGACACTTTTTTTTACGTATTGGGACTGAAGCGAGGGTATTAAAAGTTGGACACCTACTCTCATTTTCCAGTTTTTCCCCTTCAGAGATCCCTTCCAAATGAAGCCATTTGTCATTTCACTTTTGAAAAATTAAGAATGCATCCTTAAAACTCCCATTGATAATGTTTTAATCCATAAAACTGAGACTAAATAAATCAACTTTTTCCTCCAATGTAAAAAAAAAAAAAAACTTGACTATTAGCTGATTGTCTTTTTCTCCTTCTATATGTTCCTAAGGTTCTATTTGATCTTTACATATATGGAGAAACCTTATTTCTTATAAATGTGCATTAAAATTGGTTCTTAAGTATGGTAAACTGTACAACAGACCTTGACTTTTCTTGTGACTGTAGCACCCAGAGAATATTGAGTTTCTTTCATTAAAACACAAGGTACAATGACTGTTTAGCCCAAAAGTGTTTGACATTTAGGTTTTACTCCTACTGTTTTTTCAAAATGTTTCCATTTCATCATAGTGACTTTTTTCATTTTAGATGATTGAAATATTATAATTAATACTATCCCTCTATTTTCTGAATATAGTACCTTGATCTGGGAAAGGGGAAAGCAGAATCCTAACATTAGCTTTGTACCTCAAATGGATTATATAGGATTCCCTTTCTTTCCCCTTCTCCTGTCTTCGTATCTCTGGGCCAGAGGCTGATATGGATCAGGGACGAACTTCTTCAGTGTGCTGGGTCTTCCGAGTGTTTCGTAGAGATCAGTGAAAGAGGAAGAGCAAGGCAGTTACTTGCTCAAAGTGAATCTTCCTATTGGTGTTTCTTCCCCAGTTCAGATTCTTCCTGCACATTTTATTTTCTGCCCACTTCAATAGGTTATGTAAAAGTGAAGATGCATTAATTTTACATTTGTAACACTTTTCAATCTGTGTTTGCAGCTTTTTCGACCTTCCTATGGTTTTAACCTGACAGACCCTTATTGTCGACTTTTGGAAAATCAATATAAAAGTCTCCACGATCCACACTTAAAAGCATACTATAGGCGCAAAGACATCCTGAGGAGACTGAAGAAAGGTGGCTACGTCACCAACAATAATAAAGTGGGTTGACAATGACTTTTCTTAAATCAAAACTTTCAAACTTTGGTGAACATTTGCTTCTATATCGCCAGACAGCCAGTATCACCTTCGACTTGGTTGTGAGAGGATAATTCATGCTCAGTTCTGTGAAATACTCAGTATTTAGGACAAAGGAAATCGGACAACAGCTGCTGAAATTAAAAATTGCTTCTTCCTTAAGTTTTTATCTTCATAAAATCAAAAGATTATTGACAATTTGATGAGGTAGAGGTATATTAATTGTCCAGTTGTAATTGGCCAACTTTCTGTGTCTCTAAAGGGCATGAAAACTTGTCATGGATTATGGCCCGTATACTTTTTTAAAAACTTGAGATGAAATAGGAATGTAGAAAAATTCAGTCTGTTCAAATCCTGATAGAATAATCCTTACTGGTAATGAACATCATTACAATTACAACCCATTTGTAATTAATTGGCATTATTATTTTAATAATGGTAATTTTGGTAATATTTTAATAATAATGCCAAGTAATGTTGAGCACTATATTTTTATTACAGCATAGGTCATATTAATAAAACAATATTTCTGGATAGAAATTTCTTATTGATTAACAAATGTGAAGAGAGATACTACCTATTTTATTGGTAGTAATTCATTACTTGATACTAAAATGTCATTCAATTGTATGTCAGACCTATATTTTCCTCTGAATAATTGTTGATATACAATATTCATTGAATATATTTATATTCATAACATATATTTATATGTGTATGTGTATACTTTATATGTTTATATGTTTATATTTTATGTGAATATATATTTATATTTATTATTTATTAAATATTTGTTAGATATTTGTATGTCTGTTTATAAATATTTATTAAATATATATTTACAATATTTATATATTTTTATTTTTGTTTACAGATTGTATGTAGCTTGAGGGAACTGAATAAATACAGGCAATATCTCACCAACTTAAAATTAGACTTTGAAAGAAACTATGTAAGAGAACAAGTAAGTTAAGTACTTAATTTTGGTTCAGTAATTTGGAAGAACAGTTTGTTTCTTTGTAGAATATTTTCTTTTACTATTTTGTCCTTACTGACAAAGTAAGTATTTTTCTAAATGAAAACTTATAGCAAAAATACACAACATCTTGGTGTTTACTGTATTTGACTAAGAAAGGGAAAGGGAAGGTCCATATCACTACACCATCGGTAGCTAACGTGGTTCAGGAATGAAGTGGCTAGGCAAACGCATTAATTCTACCTGAGCTGCAACCAATAAGAAACATCTATTGTGACATCAGGATTCTACAACTAGAACCCAAAACTGTTTAAGCAGTAGGAGGAGAGCATGAATATCCATGCTGTTCTACAAGTGACTCACAGGACATATACACTGTGTCCTTGTACCCACACACATGCATTTGTATTTATCTAATAAAAATGCTGTTCTTAAAAATGAGTTGGATTGTTTAGGTGTAAATTGAGTGGTAATAGTGACTTCCTTTTGATTTTTGACTCAAAGTTGCATATTGGATATTTGTGCATGAACATGTGTGAAAGTGAGTGAATTCCGGGTTGGAACAAGCAAGTTCAAAATGAAGAAAGTGTGTTTTTACATTTTTATATTCTAAGATTAAGAGACTAAGATAAAAATAATAACTTCACTATACTTCTATTGCATTATTTTTCCCTCTTCCTCTCTTTGTGTGTAGACATTTTCCTCTACATTTTGATATTTTTATTTAATTACCTCAGAGGAAGTAGACAAATAAAATGCTTATCTTTTATTTTCAGAGAGATAAATCTTTATTTTGGTTCAGTTGTCCATGTCTCTACAGGATGGATTTGAATGTAGTTAAACAATTCATCACTGATAAAATGTAGGAGTTTTAGTGGGTTTATTCCTGGGAAATGTACTAAACATTGTATGTTTATAATGCACACTCTTTTACAAATAGAAAATGCTTGCAAAACAACTACAGAAACTGGAGGAAAACAATCCAGTCCCTGGGTGTTTTGATGTTACGCAGTTCCAGAACTGGTTGTTACACGAGGGCACCCAATCTGTTAAGGACCAGGAGCGGTTAATAAGGCACAGGTAAGATTCAAGTTAATGTGTGTCTTCCATGTGCATAATAGACTCAGATAAACTGGAACATGCTGGAAAGCATTGACGGTAGGATGATTTTTCTGTAGCTCTTAGTGTGGTGTGAAAGGGAGACCAAGGACAGGAATTCAGACACTTGGTGCCAAGAGTGTGAAGGAAAGTTTCTACCAGAGAAATCAGGCTTTTTGAGAATGCAGGAAGTATACCAAGTAAATAATTGAAGGGAAAAACCAGATTTAAAGTCCTGCAAAGAGAAGGAGAGGGAAAGAAAATAATTGTAGCACATGCAGCAAACAAGAGAAGCTTTTTGTGATCCATCTTTAAGGATTAACAGCATTAAATTTGAAGAAATTAGTGCAAAGCCAGTAACAAAAGTTTAATATATCTGATATAAATATAAGCATGGACTGTCTCTAAAAAGGCTATAAGTTCACTTAGATATCTCCCAGTCACATCCAGTCACTAATACTGCATTGTCAAGTCTACTTCTTAGGATGACTGAGAATGCCACACTCTGTGTTCTTACTAGGAGTGAGATTGTGATGCACCATCTGACTTTCGTATTTTGTTTCATTTCATGAAGGTGCCCTAAGACATACTGATGTACCAGAGACACACACAGTAGACAGGAGATCTGTGCAAAGACTTGTAAATTTCCAGGAAACTAGAACCCACTTTGTTTTTAGAAAATTCAAAACTACTGTGCTTTTCTGTATTTGAAGTTACTGCTTCAGTTATATCAGCTTCCTCTGCGAATTAGAATTTCTAAACCTACTGAGCTATGAATACTTACGGTACAAAATGCTTTTAATTATTTTGCTCCACATTTCACCATTGCCTGGGTAACTGATACTCATGTAATAGGAAGACTTTAAAATATGTAACACATTGTGAGTCAGGGTGGCTTGAAGGTCCGTCCATGAGCAGGACTGACAGGAAAAGAAAGTGTAACATTCTGGTAGTTCTAAATATGCAAAGCAAACATGAAAGTTTGGGAATATGAGAAAGGACGATGCTATGAGGGAAACATCTGACTCAGCTTCGATGACATTTTTCACTCTTCCTCAGATACTTGGATATGATAAGTAAGGGACTTGAACAATCTGAGCGGGCAGCGGAAAAGCACCGCCTGCTCCGGATGGACAGAGAGGAGAGAAGGCAGCGGGAACACACAAGAAGAAAACTTACTCTTCGGAGAAAAATTGAAGAGGTGAGAGTAACATACTTAAAACACGGGGGGAAAACTTTAACTTTTCCTTTTGTAGATAATTTAACTGTCAGGTTGAAATCATTTTTTTTTTTTCTTTTGGTGCTGGGTGTCAAACTCCAAGCCTTGTGCTTGCAAGGCAAGTGCTCTACCACTTGAGCCAAATCCCTGACCCAGAAGTCATTTCATTTTAAATAATTTATAGCCATTACACTTTCTTCATAGCTGTAATATACGAATCGTTACATAAAATAATACCGTAAACAATATATGTGTCAAACTTCACTTGAAAAGAACAATGTGAGAAAGTTATGGTATCTTACTTAAGGGCCCTACAAACCCTCCATTTGTAGAGGAAATTTTTAAAAATTGCGTTTTAGGAAAAAATAATCTTACTGCTTTCCCAGTAGGAGTGTAGAGAGAGAAGCCCATTCTGAAACAAATGTATGACTTGCATTATGCCTGACCAGATTTTTGTCAAGCCCTTGACTTGTCTAATTTTCTTGTTGTTTGGACAAAATGCCAGGATATCGCCGGGTAAGGAACATACACTGAGGGTAATAACATTGTGCTCCACAGGAATGGAAGACAAAAGAGATGTTACTTCTGACCAAGATTGCAGAAGATGTTAAAAGAGAACAGAAGCTAGAACAACAACGATGGAAAAGCAGGGAGGAGAGGGACAGAAAGGTAGCGTGAGCTTTAACCTCTACGCTGCCCTTTGTGAAGACAAGCTTTCGCTCACTCAGTTTTTCAAAGTAAAAATCACTTTGCGTGATCAATATGCACTAGTTACCCCACATGATATGCATTTTACAGAACTAAGACTAACCACTTTTTATAACATGGCATCTCACTGTGCTGCCCAGGCTGACCTTAAACCCTGCACTGCAGTCCTCCTGCCTCATCCTGGGACCACAGTCGCTTACTGCCACAGCTGGCCATGCACCATTTTTGCTGTATTTTGACTGCTGGATCTTTCTATGAAGTACAAAGTGCTGCCTCATTATTTGATGTAGCCACTTTGGGCTGTATCTTTATACCATACATTGTGCTTATAATTCTTATGAAAATTAACCAGTTAGGCTTTTTCTGAGAATCAGAAATTCTTGGTAAAAGTTCTTATTTTTTTGCAATCAGTGTTTGCAAAACATTACTTTTGCAATCAAGTAATGTTTTTAAGCTTAACTGTTTTGAACAGTTTTAAAGGTATGTACTATATTTTTTGATTTAGAGAGTAAATCAGAATAAGAAAAACTCCCGTAATCCCACTATAGTCTTATAAACATTTTAATATACATGTTTATGAATAATATTTCTATGAATATTTATTCCAATAATTAAATAAATACATACAGATTGTTTTGTAGACTGTCTTTTCTTAATAAAATACTGCTAACAACTTTCCATGACAATAAATGTTGATCTCAAATTCTAAATAGCAATTTAGTTAGTTTGTTCTTGTTAAGTGTAAGATTGACATAAGTTGGTTTGTATTGCAGTATACAATATAAATTTTTTTAAATATTGGAGATTTAAGTATGTATAATTATCTTTCATTCTGTTACATATACCTTTAGTATTATGAGAGTCTCGCTTCTCATGTGGAAGACCCAGTTTATTCTTAGTATAATTAATGTTTCCTAATATTCACGTTTTATCATTGTTTTTCTCATGGAAGAGCTCCCAAAGTTGGCCTCTTTGTTTTGCTCCCAGACATCTCTGAGATTATCTTTATTTTCTGAGAGCAATATGGTGCTCCAGATTCCACTTTACATGTTGCCCGATGTCAATTTCTACTCAAGAAGTCGTGTTCTGCTTTAGTGAAGACTACTGAAGTAGAGGAAAGTTTGGCCAGGGGGGTACCCATTAGAGACGGCACTGATTGTAGACATGGTGATAGGATAGGGTGCCTGAGCAATGGAGTTATTCTATAATTGGGTTTTTTTAAATCTTATAAGAGATTTTCGAGTCTTTTGTGTTGTTCTAATATTTCGATGTCTTATTTCATATTTAGTATTATGTGCATTTTTTTCAAATTACTTATATTACAGAGCTATCAGAATAGCTTTCACTTGCTGTGTTTGTTAAAATAATTTGTGAATCCACTTTTGGCTTCTTTTCTGTTCTTTGACCTATTATCTGTTAATCCGTTTTGATGATTATTCCTCTAATAATTTGTCAAATCAGTCATGCTAGCCTTACACATTTGTTCTTCTATTGTGGTTGTTTTGACTAACCTAAGTTCTCTACATTTTCATATATATTTTAGAATTCACTTATCAAATTTTTACCAAAATTCTTGCGGAAATTTTCACTTTTTTGTCATATTCTTGTTCAATACTAGCACAGAAATTCACAAAGGAAGGTCCATTTCATGTGTTATGTTTATCTATGGAGGCCTAAGTGACTTTTGGTTAAGCTTTTAAGACCTTTCAGTTAAAAATGATTAAGAAAGTACTTAATGTTAATAGGACAGGTGTGGACAAGAGCCCCTGTCTGATCAGAAACTGTAATAGTTCCTCAAAAACATGCAATGACATAAATGCATCTAAATGTTAAATTCGGTCTTCTCGTTTGCCAGCCCTGGTGGTATATCCTGTAATCTCAGCCCTCAGGAGGGTGGAACAGCATGGTGAGTTCAAGGCCAGACCAGACTATGAAGCAGACCGTGTCTCAGAAAAGAAAGAAAAAGAACCACAAAAAACAGTTTTGTGTTTGATCACAAGTGGAAATTCGACACTTACCACTTTCTCACTTTTGTAATTAGTGTAAACTCTCAAAAGACAAGAATGATTGTTGACTTCAGTATACTATCATATTTTCAATATTTGTCTTGCATTTATAAATGGTAAATTGGTATTAACCAATAGTTGTCTTTAATATTTTAGAAACAAGCCCTGCTAGAGAAAAAAATGGCTTATCATTTACAAAAAATGCAAGAAACTGGCTTTAAAGAAGATATGGATAAAAATGCATTTGAGTACAGTGGACAAGATGGAGCACATTTTGAATGTGAGAACATTAAAGATGATGTAGCTAAGTAGGAAATGCTTATGCACATAAAAATTCTTTTGTAGTATTTATTCTGTATGCTTATCCTTGCTACACACTTTGGGCCAGGCTATCATCTAATCACTTCCATATTAAAGCTCAAATTGAAAAGGAGGCACATGTCTAAAAATAACAAGATAAAACAGTCCTGTCAGGGGACTTAAATACAAGTTGTCCTATTCTGCAGCTCTAACTTCCCTATACTCAAAACAATGTTTTTACTACCAAAACTATAAAATGTGCAAGATTAAATTGCTATTACATATCAACATGCTGTTCTGCCCTGTTGGCAACAAGTAAAAATAGTATCAGGAGAAAGAAGGATGAAAGGATATAGTGAAGAGGAAAAAGAAGTAATAGATAAAAAAGACCAAAAATACAATGAAAGTTTGAAAGGAAGGTCATAGAGCCATGGCTTTGCTATGCCCAATCCATGCCAGCTTCATTTTCTTTTCATTTTTTCTTCTTTTTCTATTAGTACATTAGTTTGCCATGATTGGGAAGTAGGAAGAACTTGCTTATTTTATTCTTAACACCAGAAAAGTATCTTTCCAATATTAGTTAAAACTGGATGACCAGAACATAAGAAAGTACACTGTTTATAACTATCTATGACCTCACAGTAATGAGAAAGAAAATGATTATCAATCTTCTTTCTTCCTCAGCAGTCATATTTCGTCACAGTGCTTGTGTCACCCCAATAAACTACTAACTAGTCTCAGTTTACTCTCATTCTTATCCACCTCACATAGGTTCTGTGTACTGCCCAGACCACTAATTACACTTAAAATTGCTGTGATAATTTCTTTTCCCAGCCCCAAATCTGCTACCTGTTCAGTGCAGCTCAGCCTGCTTAGGCAAGCGTTAATCACCATATAGAGCCCAGGCCCCATCTAGCTTTTCAATTTTACTTCACACTATGTTGTTGGAGACTTGGTGATGTCATGAGCAGGCTCTGGAGTTAGACTGCTGAAGTCCAACTCCTGCTTTATCGTTTTATGGCTATGTAAGTGGCTAGGTAAATGACTTAACCAGTCAGAAACCATTTCATCATCTAAAAGATAATACCCCAAGCAAGTAGGAGAGAGAGTCACAATATTCTAGCATATGAGTGGACACTTCATTCACATCATTGTTCCATCAGATGAGGCTACTGACCGTTCCTAAAACAGGGCTGGCGCTTTCCTCTTCTCCGCCTCCCTTTATCCAGTTCTCTCAGTCCAGAATGATCTGGTCCCATCTCTACCTGTCCAAAACCTACTGTTGCCTAAGTCCTGCTCTATTACATCTCTCTTGATAGACCTAACTGGAGAAGCCTGCTCCTTTGACTCTGTTTAGTGGTTTGTAGCATTACATACTTCCTACTGGCTCTGTCACTCACACTTTTATCACAGAGATACATACTGATACATACAATATGTACGTATATATGTATAAATGCTATATATACACCATGCACATGTTTACGTAAACTGTATCTATGCACACTAGATAAATGTTCTCTAAATGAATTAATTAAATCTGTTACTTCTGTGAGGCAGTGACAGCAATCTCGTGCTTCAGATAAGAAATCAGTTTAGTAACTATACACTTCCCAACATGTTTGTCAAGATTCTCACGTAATACGAAAAGAATGTCCAGTAGCTACCATGAACATTTGTTACCTCAAGTCTTTTGAAGTAGTAATATATTTAAAAATTTATATTCTCGAACAGAAGGATGACCTTCACAAATGAAATTTAGTTACATCACTCTAACGTAATTTAATGACATCACCAATCAGCAAAGTTGGAGAGGAACAGAGAAAGAAAGAGGGTCGATCAGAAGTACCTGCTGCAGCAGTCGGAGAGGAGGCAGGAGGATGCGCATATAACCCACATTTTGTGTCCCTAGAGAAAATTCATTGAGCACACATGCAGCAAGGATGCTGCCTACCTAAATAGCCACAAAAAGGAACTATAATTTCCTTAATCACAAAGGAAGGAGTTATAGGTTAACCATATATCTATTATCGTGTGTTGTATTACTATGTATATTTGCTTAGGCCGCACTTTAATGCTAATCCAAGAACTGGCAAGAGTCGGTACAGGCTGGTGGATTTTCAGCCCGCTCATGATGTTGGCGTACATACCCACAGTTCACAGTCCACCGCAGCACACTGCAGTGCATATTTGCCCTTCTCACAGAATAAAATCCTGCCGTTCCATGTGTATCTGCTCAATTAAAGGAATAGTATGTGAGGAGTGATTCTTTACCTCATTCCATATCTCTCTGTCTACCATGTTTCCCACAGTTCCACATAAAGGTTAGCAAATAGATCACCTCCTCCTAAGCATTTATTAAACTTAAATGTTTTATTTCATTTCTTTAAGCTTCTGCAAAGAAGAAAAAGAATCAAGATGATATAAAATTACTGTATTCTGCAGATGACAAGAAAGCACATAAAGGTAATTGAATAATGTAGCAAAACTATTCAGTAATAAGAATACTGAATTGGGCAAGACTGAGTTTGGTGATAATCTCTCTGGAAAATAACTGATTTAGAGTGACAGGCATCAACAACTTTGTAGTCATTATTGGTTTCAGAGTTTAGTCACTCGAAAACAGATTCAGTGTTTTGAAAATTAAGTACATGAACTCCAAAACCACTGTGAGCCTTATATTGAAATGCCACTTGTTACATTCCTTACCTCGGGTCTCCTGAAGTTTTCCATTAGAAATGTTACATTAGACAGTGAGTCCACATAAAAGCAAAAGTATCTCTTAATAATACATCATAAAATGAGTATTAAAAAATCAAACAATTTGACTTTCCTCCCACTATTAAATTTAAAATTTAAAATCAGTGTATCAACATATGTAACCTGGTTTTTATTGGGTAAAGTCTAAAGAAAACAAAGTACAAATTCTTACCTTTCTTAATATGCAGTTTGCTTAATTTCATCCAAACTTACCAACCTGGAAAGAGACAGGTCTGACTTAATTTTTCAGCACTCTTCCACCCTCAGGGTCACTGAATTTGAATTCATTCAGCTCTTAAGATTCATCGTCCCACAGTCCAAACAGTTTTGTTTTAACTAAACATGAATTATTAAAACACATACAATTACCACAACATTAGCCCCATGTCTAGTGAGTGTATACGATGAAACTAAATTCTTGGTTTCTAAAATAAAAGTATCTCAACCAGAGTTGTCCTCTAAAAATACAGCACTTAGTGCAGCCCACACTGTGGAGAGTGGATGGAAGATATTGTTTCAGCCTCACCAGGATACCAAACTGCTATGACAGTTATCCAGAGACCAGACTTCTACATTTAGTTATACACAGTGTAGAGAAATGTCACCATCGAAAATGAATTGCGAAACTGTGTCGATCCACCTCTGAGGTGGGATATCTGTCTAATCTGTGTCAAACCATGTATTCACACCAAACTTTTCTTGTTCAAAATTTAGCTATTTTAATTCATTTGCCTTTCTACACATATTTTATACTCAGCATAATTACACTGTGAAAAAGCATGCTATGATTTTTTTAAATGAGGTACATTAAAACTATTTGTATAGATCAATTTAAAAAGAAATGATTTCTTTATTATTTAGTCTTCCAGTCCATAAACATGAAATAACTTTTAATTTATTTAGGCCACCCTTCATTTCTTTTATGTGTTTTGTAGCATTCAGCATGCAATCATCATTTTGGTTTCTTCTTAATTCCTGGGATTCCGGGTGTCTTTCTGTTATTATCTTCTTTTAGTCTACAGAATTTCCTTTGACATCTCTTTTAGAAAAGACTTTCCAGCACTGAATTATCTTAGCTTTTTTTTCCTTTTTGTCTTTTTTTAATTTTTATTTTTACCAAGAACATGTATTGGTACATACATAATGATCAAAATCAACATGGTTATTTTGTACCTGTACATGATATATCTTGGCTTTCCCCCCCTTCCTCTCCCCTCCCTCCATTCACCCACCCCTCTCTATTTGCAACAAGTTTATTTACATTTTTCCATTTTTTTCCCTTTCTTACTTTTCTTTTAACCTTCTTCTTTATGCCCCTTTTCCCTATCTAGTTCTCCTCTCTTTTGAATACTATCTCTTTTTTTTTAACATAATATCTATTACAGCCCTTTGTCCTTATTAACACTATGGTTTCTCATATCAGAGAAACAATTCGATGTGTACTGATAAGTGTCTGATTTATTTCACTTAATAGTATGTTCTTAAGGAACATCCATTTACATACAAATGACTCTAGTTTATCCTTTTTTATGGCGGTGTAGTACTCCGTTGTGTAGAAAAACCACATCTTTTTTAGCCATTCATCAGTTGTTGGGCATTTAGGTTGTTTCCAAGACTTAGCTATTACAAATTGTGCTGCTATGAACATGGTGGTGCATATATCACTGTGATAGGATGATTTTAATTCTTCTGGGAAGATACCAAGCAAAGGAATAGCCAGGTCAAATTCTCGTGATTATCATAAATATTTTAAAAATATAGATATCCTTTAATGATTATATAGATACATATATAGATGAATGTAAGTGCCATTATTAAATATTTTAATGATTGATGTAACACTGTAATCAATCCTCTGTGATTTGCCTTTTACACTCAGCACTCTTTCAAAGTACCCATCTGTTGCTTGAAATTTCGATTCATTTCACTGTCAGTCATGTCCCATTGTGTGAATCTACTACAATTTCTACGTCCATATTTCTGTAGGTGGCAGTATTTGGTATTTTGATGAATTGAGCATTCTTGTGTGTATAGATTCCTTTATAAACATGGATAATGATGCTTTAGGGATTTTGAGTTATGTCTGCTCTTCTGAGAGAAACTGCCATTTCTTATCTCTCGGCTATTTTCTTCCTAGGTTGATTTTCTTAGGGACTTAGAAGACATTTTAGTCATGTTAAACACTAACCTGTTACATGCATATATATGGGATAGCAAATTCATCTTATAATTTATGACTTCTTTCCATTCTATTTTTGTATACATAGAAGCTCTTAATTCAATGAGATAATACTTAATCTTTTTCTTCATAGCTTTTATATTTGTTACTTTTATTTGAGGTTCATTCAGCTAAGCTCTTTTTGATGTGATAAAGACATTAATATTTTATTTGTGGTAAATATGTCTACAGTTTTCATGGTATTTTAAGCTTTTCTTATCAAATATTTCAAATATAAACAAAAACAAATCAAAAAGGCTGATAAAGCCTCTGTGCTTTTAATAAAGTTTCAACTCATGAACAGTTTTCTTTGGTCACTGCTTTCAACCTCCACCTGCTATCGTATTGTTTTGAAGTTCATTACACATATAATAACATTTTATCCATCAGTATGCCAACATGTAATTCAAAAAGACAGAGATTATTTTAAAAGTACATAACCACAATACCATCAACATCTTACACAAATTAATAATTAATATTTCCATAATATCACCAAATATTGACACTATTTAATATTTCAATAGTATATATGACAAAATATTTTGGTATTTGAATACACATTGATCAGTTTATGAATAGAGTGATGTTTTCTCAGTATGTTTTGATCTGTAAATTCCTCTTCCGTGCATGGCTCTCCTTTCTTCTTTTGTTTCTTCCCCCTTTGGCTATGGTTTGTTTTTAGTACAAAACTGAGTTGATTATCCTGTTGAGTTCTTCACAAGCTGCCCTTTTGTTGATTTCACCTTGATAGTCTAGTTTTGTACACTATTTCCTCTGTATTGTTTATAAAGTACCAGTTAGATTTATAGGTTTTCATGTTGAGTTTCCTTAGAAAGACCGAGTCTTAGAGGTGGTATGCCTTTCCACTAAGAAGCATATATACCTGGTTTTCTCTGTAGTCTTAGCAGTCATTTATGTTCACCCATAGATGAATTTAAGGACAACAAAGTTGGAATATTTCAATTCTATCATTTCTTCTTCATAGATTAGCTAGAATACTTTTATGAAAAGGAACTGCCCCTCACTTGTGGGTTTGCCCTTTTACTGTGATAGAGAATATTTTGGAAAAACAGACTAGGTGCTAAATATTTTGCTATCATTTATCAATTTTCACAGTAATGAATTGCCCCAGCAGCTTCCTCCAAAATGTGCTGTTAGTTTTGGTTATTTTGTATTAGGAACTCACACATTTAACTAAATTCAATGTGTTGCAATACATCAAGTTCATGACACTTAACACGGCACTAGCACTGTTACTGTTCTTATTAAAGTCGTGACAGCTCTGGCAAGCAGAAGCTCCTTGAAAGTAACTCCAGAGTCCTTTCTTGTATGCCTCTGCTGATCTTTCTTTTTGTTTTTTTTAACCAAGAACATGTATTGGTACATTATATACATAATGATCATAATCAACATGGTTATTTTGTACCTGTACACGATGTAGCTTGGTTCCCCCCCCTTCCTCTCCCCTCCCTTCCATTCACCCACTGCTCTCTATTTGCAACAAGTTTATTTACATTTTTTCATTTTTTTCCCTTTCATCTTGCTTTCCTTTTATCCTTCCTTCTTTATCCCCCTTTTCCCTATCTAGTTCTCCTCTCTTTTGAATACTATCTTTTTTTTCAATACAACATCTATTATACCCCTTTGTCCTTATTTACACTTATGGTTTCTCATATCAGAGAAACAATTCGATGTGCACTGATAAGTGTCTGATTTATTTCACTTAATAGTATGTTCTCAAGGAACATCCATTTACATACAAATGACTCTAGTTTATCCTTCTTTATGGCGGTGTAGTACTGCATTGTGTAGAAAAACCACATCTTCTTTAGCCATTCATCAGTTGTTGGGCATTTAGGTTGTTTCCAAGACCTAGCTATTACAAATTGTGCTGCTATGATCTTTGATAGATCCCTTGCTCTCTGGAAAGACAGCATGAGCCATGCTTATCTAGTATACGTCCAGTTGGTTCAGCACCATCAAGTTTGTTGGCAAATCTGAAGAAATGAAATGATCAGGGATAAGCTGTTTTATTTCTTAACATTCTCCTCTGTTGTGTTTATCTATTCATATACATTCTTACAGCATTTTATTATGGTAGCTTCATAATATGTCTCAAAATCTAGCACCTTGAGTTCATTGTTTTTCTAGGATGACTTGATTATTGTAGGGCCTTTTAATTTCCTAAAAGAGTTTAGAAACAACTTTTCAGTTTCTACCAGAAAGCCTATGGAGTTTTGTTTAGGATCGATTTTCATTTCCTTTTCTATATAGCCAGGACTTCTAGTAGAATGCTTAACAGAAGTGGACATTGGATGTATCCTGATATTGTTCTAAAACGTAAGAAAAAGTAATTAATATAAGTGAGAATGTTAGCTATAAAGATTTTAAAATCGACTTTAACAGATGTCCGTTCCCTTCTATCCCTAATTCAGTAAGAGGTTTTTAAATGAATGTGTTGAACTACATGGTTTTCTTTTATTTTGTTTTGTTTTTCTTTGTCTTGGATATTATAACATGAATTTTTTCTTTTGTCTATAATTTAGTAAAGTACTTAGATTTGAATGATAAACTGATGTTTAAATCTTGGGATAAACTCCACTTCTTCCTTGTGCGTTATCTTTATTTTATATTATTGGATTTGATTTTTCATTCATAATTCTTGTTTCTTTCCTCATAAGGAATTTGAATAAGGTTTGGTTTTGTTGTAATATTCAGTAAATCATATTGTAGGTCAGAATAATCCTGATTTCAAAGTATGAGTTGGGAACTATTCACACTTCTTCAGTTTTCTGAAAGAGTTTGTGTAGAATTAGTAGAATTTCTTCTGTAGTTATTTGATACAATTCAGGAATTCAGTCATCTGAGCCTTTTTGTGGAAAGGGTTACAATGTCATATTCAGTTTCCTTAATACATACAGGAGTTTTCAAATTATCCACTCATGGATAAGATTTGGTAGTTTGAGTTCTTCAAGGAATTTGCCTCATGCACATATGTTTTTCAGTTTATTACCACAGATTTTTAATTATATCCTTTTATTATTCCTTTTAGTAATTACTTACAAGCTCTTCTGCTGATTTATATGCTTATTTTTGTCATGATCAATCTGGCTTATCATTTTTACTGTACTTCTTATGAGTCCAATTTTGGCTTCATTTTTCTCTTGTTTTTCTATTGCTTTACATTTTACTTTGATCATCATTATTTTCTTTTGTTTACTAGGTATTGAAAAGAATTTGAAAGAACTAAATTCTGATGCACTGCTGACTGGTATATAAAATAGGATGATCACTTTTGAAAACAGTTTGAGGTTTCCTAAAAATTAAGCAGATATTCAGCTATCACTCAGACATTCTACTACAAGTAGTTATCCAATTGCAATGAAAAATAGGTACTTATAAGATTTATTCATGGATGCTCATAGCAGGTTCCTTATAAAAGGCCCAAACTGGAAACATCCCAAAGGTCCAACACCGTTGATGAGTAGATTTTAAAAAGTGATATATTTATGCAATTAAAAGGAGCACACTATTAAAATGTGAAGTAATGGTATGTTCAGTGAAAGAAGGCAGGCCAGAAAGGAAATATAAGTGATGCAGACGAAGAGAAGAAGTATAGGGCATACTATATGGTTCCATTCATATAAAATTCTTGAAAGCACAGACCGACAGGCACAGATCAGTGTTCTCAGGGAATGAGAATAGAGATGGAGGATTTACAAAGGCGGATGAAAAAACACTTATGGATAATTGAAATGTTATCTTGATTACACTGATGCCTTCACAGTTGTTTACATATTTAAAAAGTGATTGAATAATTAAATTTAAATAAGGACAATTTATTGTACTGCATTAAAGTTGTTTTAAACATGGCAGTTTTTTGCTTTCATTTCCTTTTAGAACCTGCAGCAAATACTGTTTTTCAGTGTCAAAGTAGTTCAAAGAATGTTACAAAAAAATTATCTTCAGTTGTTGATCAGTCTGGTGTACAAGAAAATGCTACAGAACAAAAGGTAAAGAGTTTCAAAATTTTGTACAGTGATTATTGAATTATCTCCTTTTTTTCCAACTTCCTTTGGTAGCATTGTACCTATTAGAAAGGTTTTATTCAGAAGAACAGATCCTGTTCCCCAGCAAAGAAAGTACAAAGTTAACTATGTTTGAAATACACTATACAATTTAGCAGAAATTAATCCAAACAAATATTAAGCAACTGTAATGATACTCTTAGCTATAATTTATTAAACTACCATTAATAGGCACTGAGCTAAGCTAGAAGGATGGAAAATAAGGAAATTGGGCCACATGGAATGCAACACGAATGACACAATCACTATGCTCAAGGACTTATTATCAAGTGATGCAGTGGGCAACCAAAAATGTTATTACAATAAAATAAGTCTGAAATGATGAGTTTTAGTTTAGTTCAAAGAGTGTTTTCCAGAAACATTAAACTGGATTGTTAAGGCATGAATAGGTAGAGTTAGATTTCTCTGAGACAAACGGAATGACTTTTTAGAACCATCCATTCAATAGATTACCATCCATTTAAATAAAACATAAAATTCTAGAAAAGGGGTAAATGTGTACATTGCTACATATTGAACTTAGTTTTAAACTAAATTTAAGCTCCTTTGTAAAATATCCTTGGGGGCTAATAATACATACTTGCCCTGATAACTTTTATGAGAGATTTGGGACCTAAAGGGTGGAAAAAGTCTAGATTTGTTTGGTTGACTGGTAGAAGGCAAAATCTTTTTCAGAAGTATAGTTACTCATGCACTTTTTTTTTCTATTTTATGTTGTACCATTTAGAGAGATGGAGTGATAACTAAAAAATCAAGTACTTGTGATGAGAAAGGTAAGAAAATAGATAATATTCATAATTCTTCTGTTATTAAATACATCATCAGGGGTTAATCATAGAGTATTTAAAGTTTTTTTTACCCGATTATAAAAAGTATGCTTATTTTGAAAGCTAAAGGGTGATATAAAATTATATATTGAGTATAAATATTATAATTAGACCATACATCTAAGTTATTCCTGGATGAATGCAGCTTATTAATTTGCAAAGTACAGAAAAGTTACAGTCCCCATTGTGGTCATTTGTAGTAGGAGGCAGGGCAGTTTACATGCTGTGGTTGGGGAGGCTGGAATACAGAAAGTTGTTCTCAGGAGTATCCCTAAGCTCCCCTATTATCAATTCCCCACAAAAAAAATATGTCTACTTCCCACTGTTCCTTAGTATATGCTTTATCTAACACTTTTGAAAGTTGTTAGGGTTCTGCAATCACTAAAAAATACTTTCATGCATATCCAACCTGCACAAACAGAAAGTAGTAGACATCTCTGTATAGGGTCTACCTCAAATTCAATATTAGCTAAATTCATCATCTTCCTGACTCTCCTGTTTTCACCTATGCACAAAACTTGAGGTTTTTCTTATGTTTGTTTGTTTTGTGGTACTGGAGATTGAACCTAGGGCCTTCACATTGAACTTCATCATCAGCCCTTTTCTATTTTTTATTTTATTTTATATTATTTTTAATTTATTTGGAAAGAGTCCTGGGGATCAAACTCAGGGCCTTGCTCCTGCTAGGCAAGCACTGTACTGCTGAGCTAAATCCTCCACCTCAGCTATTTTTTTATTTTAAGAACAGCATCTTGCTGAGTAGCTAAACTGCTCAGGCTGAGCTTAAATTTGTGATCTTCCTGCCTGAACCTCGCAGAGTGCTGAGATGACCAGTGAGCACCACACTGCTGGCTTAAAATCTAGGTTATTTTTGCTTTTTCCTCTTTCTTTTATTTTTACTTCTAAAAGTTGCCACTTCTGTTCACCTCCTAATTGATCCTATTCTCTTGTCTTTACCATTAATGTTACTGTCTTTGTTTCCTCCATCCTTCTCTACTGCTGTAGTCATTCTCCAGTCACTTCTCTTTTTCATCTAGCATGCATTTTACTGTGAAAGCAATCTTCTTAAAATAGTGTTTTATTTATTCTCCCACACAGTTGTGAGCTGTCCCTCACTGCCTATTGAATGAAATGGAAACAATTAATTTTGACAGTGGACTATGGTTAGTTTCTTAAAATTAAGCCATTGTAGTAGATAAATTAGGGTCAGAAGTGAAGAGTTTCCAACTTGCCCTTGAAGTCAATGGTGAACATTGACATTTTTTTTGTAGTAGATAAGCATCAAAAAAAGTCATGCAGGGGCTGGGGATTTAGCTCAGTGGTTAGAGCGCTTGCCTACCAAGCACAAGGCCCTGAGTTTGATCCCCGGCACCAAAAAAAAAAAAAAAAAAAAAAAAAAAGTCATGCATTTCTTGGAATAAACAAGTTCCTGATTGCAGGAATTCTAGCCACTGTGGCACCCAACCAGGGAGAATGTTGGATCAATGCTATAAATTAATTTTCACCTTTGTTCCACCAATATTATCTTCTCATATTTAAAATTGTCTCTTTTTTTCTCTAGGAGATATAAACATATCAGCTCAAAATTCACCTACAGAAAAAGCTCCCAGCTTTTTACATTCTTTTGTGGATCCAAATGAAGAGGTATATAATATTTTTATTCCAAACATAAGCAGAGTAAATGAGAGATGATCTTATGTTCATCATTGCTATATGTATATGTTATTCTTTAACCTCACAGATCAGCTTCATTCTTTGAAATTAGTTATACCATAACAAAAGTGTAATAACTGTAGAATAATCTGCCAAAATGTAAGCCATAATATGGTAATTCATAATATGTAGCTATACCTTTCATAGGAATCAAATTTGATTTCTTTAGTTAGGCTGCTGCTAGTACTGACTTAGTAGTTTTTGGGCAGTGATCATTTACGTGCTATTGGAAAGTTACCATCGTAGACTCAGGTCACGGCCTTTGCATAAGAAATAGATGTTTTCTGTGGCTTGTAAGGTTGTTAATGTGGAATCGAGTCCACACCTTTGGTTCCATTTTTAATTTAGTATTCACTGGTTCACTGTGCTAAGGAGTTAACATGTTTTGACAAAGGCTTCAATAAACAGATTCTTCACTGTAGAAAATGACATCATTTTCTTTGCCCCATATTACATAATAACTGATAGATTAAACTATGCAGAACTCCTACATTGTAGTATGGTTATCACACTATGCTTCTCTATAATAATTTGATTATAAACGTTTAAAAATTGTTTGCCAAGCATAGCTTACTACTTGGCTATGTCAAAAGCCAAATTAAGTACACTAAATATTAAAAAAAAAATTTCTTAAGAACACTGGCAGTTGAAATTGTCATCTCACCCAACATGTTTCAAAGGCTATGTCTTTAATTTTACAAAGGAAGAAAAATTCCTTAAAAATTATGTCTGAATTTTACTATTCACCTTTTTTGGGTAATGTGTGTGCTATTAATTTGTCATCCATCTTAATCTCAAGCGAGTACCAGATGTTCACAGATATCTAGTTTATTATGAGAAATAAAATGAATATTTTTATTATAAGTGTTAAAATATATCTTCCAACATTGCATATAAATTACCATTGTCAGACAAAGTGTATCTAGTGCCCTGTTTTCAGCTCTCAGGTGTGGAAAATAAAAAAAGAAGTTTATTGTACTGGATTTGCTTTGCAGAACAGTTTGAGTTCCAAGAAGAGACTAGAGAGACACAGTCAGGGTATTAAAAGGACATGTTTCTGGGCTGGGGATTTAGCTCAGTGGTTAAAGTGCTTGCATTGGAAGCACAAGGGCCGAGTTCGATCCCCAGCACCAAAAAAAAGGACATGTTTCTGCCTTGTAGCTCTATTTCAACTCCCCTTCAAATGCTAAACTTTCTTTAAAAGCAAAAACAAACTTATTCTCCTTCCCCTTGAGTTTATTAGCTTCTTTGCTAATTTGCTCCACAGATAGTTAATTTGGGTTAGCAGTGCATACTGCGGTGCAGAAAAGACTACAGCCTTCCAAAGAGCCTTCTCAGGAGTTTGGCCTTGGGCTGCTGACGAGGAATGTGACTGTCAAATAGTTCTGCTTTCCTCTACTAGAAAACGTCCACCGTAACTAGACTGCACAGTTCGATTCATGTTGAGCACCTACTTTCCTTCAGTGAATCTGTACTTTTGCATTGTGCTAAGAGGAGGGTTGAGTGCTGAGATTCTTAAGGGTTTCCTGGGGCAAAACACAGCAAAGGTGCTACTCTGTTTTCATTGACAGAAGAGAGTGCATACTCAAGTGCGTCTCCTCACAGGAGAGAGCAAGGGGCCATAAATTTAGACTGTGCATGGATTTCCCCAGACTCAACCTGTTGTCTTCCCCCTACTTATCCTATTGCATATGCTTCTATTATAATAAGTCTTCAGATGTGTGTGCGTCTCTATGCTGCATATCAACATCTTAACATCAAACTTGTAGATGGTCTTGTGGACACCATTTCACACAACCATGAATTTTTGAATTCTGTAAGTAACAGATGTAATATAAACATAATGAAAATGTGCACATTTCTTATAATCTGACACTTAAGGGGAATTTTAAAATCTTAAATTTTTGTACTTTAAATGTAGAAACAATATAGAAACAATGTTCAAAGTCTGGAAAAACAATTCTTTCAGGATCTGTTTTGTTGATTTTGTAGAAGGAGATAAACAGAAGGCCATCCAAGTCGAGACCAAGCTACCATGAAGAATCAGGTAAACATCAGAAACAATTATTGAATAAACCATGAACTCTATTAACTCACTCTTTCAGCTAACAGTTATTCTTCTCCTGATCCATAGTATTTCTAGAGCTAGACACTGGACATACAAAGAGAGGAACTGTATAATATAGTAAGGAGATAGTCATGGCAAAAACCACAACCCTATAGTTGCAATATAGAGCAATAAAGAAAGTAAGTGTGTGTAAAAGTCGGAAGGCCCTGGAAGATCATCTAGAGCTAGCAAGGAAGTCTGCAGAAAAGATCAAACTTGCAATATGAAGGATGATGAGAAATAATTTATTTTCTTATATTCTATTTTTATTGAGTCAGTAATAATGTTGGCAACCAAAATTGGTAAAAAAAAAAAAGTTGTTAAAGTTTTGTACTCATATCCTTATACCTATTATATTCTGCTGTACCATACTTTCCCACCCCCAAAACTGTTTATACATTGTAAAGTATTCAAGCCAAATACTTTATCACTTCATGTAGTTACACTCTGTGTGTGTGTGTGTGTGTGTGTGTGTGTGTGTGTGTGTTCAGAACACTTAACATTGCTCTTGATAACTTTCAAGTACATAATAAAATACTTTTAACTATAGTCACATTGTACACTGATGCTCCGGGACTTACTGATTGCATAAACAAAACTTCATTCCACTTTACCAACGTCTGTCTGTATCCTCCTTCCCCATTCCCTGGTAACCTCATTATATTCTCTTTTCTCGAATTTGACATTTATACATTGCACATATCAGTGAGATCATGCAGTGTTTATCTTCCTGCCCATTTGCCTTATTTCACCTGCCACAGTGTCCTGCAGGTTCATTCATTTGTTTGCAAATGACAGGAGTTCCTCTGTGCATCCTAAATCTCAGTTACTTCATCTCCAAAACCCAACACACACAAAACACATATGCACAAAAACTTCAAAAAGGTTCATAGGACTTAAGGGTTTTATATACATTATCCTGTATCTGTTGGTCATACATTCTTCGGGAGAAATGAAATACCAATTAAACTTGACTTCAAAATGGCTCTAATTTCTAACCAACATACTTATTTCCAAGACATTTTATTTGCCTAAGATTTTTGTTTATTTACATGTTTGTATAATTGATATGTATAAATTCACACAAATACAATCCAGTATAATGATGTTTTGCATAAAATCTTCCTGTATTATCTATATCCAGAAGATTTACCACAATCAGAAACAGAGTTTTGCTATATTATATACAAAGCAAGTTAGATAATATTTCAGTAGCAAGAGATAAAGTTATATACTGGTCAAAGACTAAACATCAAGGAAACATATGAAACATATTCAACAAGTGATAGAGAGTACTTACTACCTTATATGCTGAGGATAGAGTGGTGAAACTATATCATCATGGGGGATATATAAGGTTGAATATAAAATTATAGTAAAATGATGAGTTTTTGAAGTGTATTTAGAGTATTTTGTAAGGATATTTATTTAGACAGAGTTAAAGAGTGGCATTCAAGAGGAGTTAACACCAGCATAATGAGAACCAAAAAATATTAAAAGGGTGCACAAGGTGCTGCAAAGGAAGTGGTGAATGGAATGGCCCAGGGCAGAGAAAGTGTGATATATTTAACAGATTGCAAGTAATTCTGAGTGTGTGGACTGCAGAATATATATGAATGACTAGCCAGAGAGACACTGTCCAGGTAGACGAGATGTCAGACCTTACCATATATGTTTTGCTTGCTAAGTACTTTGGATTTTACTATAGTGAATTCTTAAATGCATGTAAACAAAGTAGTCAAAACAGAGAATAAAGACCTACTGGAGGACGTTGTTACCCTTTAGCAAAAGAAATGAATTACTAATGAACTTGATTTCATTGATAAATCAAGGATGTGTGTAAATTTTAAATTTCTTTTCATCTTATGTAGAATTTCAAACTAATGCTACAGGAGCTGCAGGTGTTTTTTCTTCTCCTGTTGTCTCAAATATGTAAGTATCTTAAAATTAATGTGTAATCATGAGTTTCTATTTTAATGACTTCATACAAGTGCTGTTCATAAGTGCATGGTTACTTGGAATCTTCTCTTCTTGTAGTTCTACTTGAATTTAGTGAAACTTCATTTTTTGAAAACTTTCAAATAAATTCAGTTGGTAGCTAAAGTGAGCATTTATTCCTCCTCTTTGTCTCCTTCTCTTCCCTTCTCCTGTATTCAGGATCTTCATGCCTTCTCTCCAGATAGTTTCCCATGATCTGAATAGTTTTCTTCCTCCTCTCTGAAACTTACCATTCTTTGTCTTTTGTAATTATTGGCTCCTTAACTATGGTAAAATTGTTTAGTATACAGTATTAATGATTTCATCAATAATAAACTTTCCACAAGGTATATACAGCGTAATCTAATGATACAAGTTTTAGACACTGGGAAGAGATATTTTTAAGCGCAAGGTCTTTTCATTCCTCAAATACCATTTGAAGACCATTTATTTTAGTGATGTTTATATTTGCTTTTCTCAATATGACAAGAGACCAAGATTACCATTTAAGACCAGTTCCGTTACATTTTTAAAAATGAAAGCCAAATGAAGTACAAGATAGACGACTATGTCTAGTTCCCTATATAAATGTTTGGGAAAAATTAAAGGTTGGGGGTGGCAAATTGTACTGACATATTTAGACCAAGATTTGGTTAGAAGAATTTTAACTTTCGGACTGATAGGCATCAGTTTGTGTGATTTAATGAGTCTTCCTGGGACACAAAGCACTGTACTAGATGCAGAAGGAAGGAAACTGACTACATTTCAAAGCAAAATAACAAAGAGGAAGAACGATGACCATATATAGACAATGCCATTTATATTTTATTAGATAAGTATAATTTCACTTATTGGAAATATAAATATTTGCTTTTTTAAAAAAGAAAAAGTCGGGGAAATCCATAATGAAGTCTTAATTTTTTCATTCTCATGTTCCCTGATCAAACCTCCAGAACTATGGCATCACTTCAATCGTTCAGAACAAATACTTGCATTAAAAATCTGTTACAATGAAAAGCTTTGCATGAGCTGAATTTTCTTCACAACTCCCCCCAAGTTCTCAGGGTTGTGACTTTTTGAGCTGCACATCCAGCCAGCCTAACTCCAGGTTAAAGAAACACAACTCATGTATCTAGTTTTAGTTTCTGGCATGTGGTAAGCCAATTTTTCCAGCACCATTTATTAAAGAAGCTATCTTTCTTCCAGTGAGGGTGTTTGGCTCCTTTGTCGAAGATGAGATATTTGAGTGTGTTTGGAGTTATTTCTGCATCTTCTAGCCTGTTCCATTGGTCCTTGGGTCTGTCTTCGTGCCAATACCATGCTGTTTTTATCACAGAAGCGTTATAATATAATTTCAAGTTGGGGACTGTGATGCCCCCTGACTTTTTCCTGTTGCCCAGAATTGTTTTTTCTATTCTTGGTCTCTTCTGGTTCCAGATAAATTTCATGATTGCCTTTTCTAATTCTGTAAAGTATGTTATTGGAATTTTGATTGGAATTGCATTAAATCTGTACAGTAATTTAGGAAGTATGGCCATTTTCACTATGTTGGTTCTTCCTACCCACAAACATGGGATATCTTTCCATTGTCTGAAATCCCTTTCAATTTCCTTTTTTTGAGTACTGTAGCTTTCAATGAAAAGATCTTTTACTTGTTTTGTTAGATAGATTCCTAAGTATTTCATTTTTTTTGGATGCAATTGTGAAAGGAATATCTTCTGTTAATTCTTTCTCAGTGAGTTTGTTATTAGTATATAGGAATGCTATTGACTTTTGGGTGTTGACTTTGAATCCAGTTATGCAACTGAATTTATTTATTAAATCTAGAAGTTTTTTGGTGGAATTCTTGGGGTCTCGTATGTAGAGTATCATGTCATCTGCAAATAATGATAGTTTAACCTCTTCCTTTCCTATCTTTATCCCTTTATTGCTTTCTCCTGCCTGATTGCTCTTGCTAATTTTTCTAGATCTATATTGAATAATAGTGGTGATAGTGGACAGCCTTGTCTTGTTGCAGATTTTAGTGTGAAAGCTTCAAGTTTCTGACCATTTAGTGTGATGTTGGCCGTTGGTTTGTCATAGATGGCTTTTATCAGATTTAGGTAGAGACCATCTATTCCTAATTTCTGTAGGGTTTTTATCATAAATGGGTGTTGGATTTTATCAAATGCTTTTTCTGCATCTATTGAGATGATCATGTGATTTTTGTCTTTGATTCTGTTGATATGGTGTATTACATGTATTCATTTGCACATGTTGAACCATCCCTGCATCCCTAGGATGAATCCTACTTGGTCGTAGTGTATAATCTTCTTGATAATCTGTTGCATTCTGTTTGCTAATATCTTATTGAAAATTTTTTCATCTATGTTCATTAGAGAAATTGGTCTGTAATTCTCTTTTTTGGTGGGATCTTTTTCTGGTTTTAGAATCAGGGTAATACTTGCTTCCAGGAATGATTTTGGAAGTACTGCTTCCTTTTCAATTTCATTAACGAGTTTGAGGAATAGTGGTATTAGATCCTCTCTGAATTTCTTATAGAATTCAGCTGTGAAACCATCAGGACCTGGGCTTTGCATGTCTCTCACCATGTACTAAATTAAGATTGAAGTGGATCAAAGATCTAAACATTAAAACAGAAACAATAAATATCCTGGAGAATAAAATAGGAAGAACTCTTGAAGACATAGGGGTTGGAAAAAAATTTATGAATAGAACTCAGACTGCACGGGAAACAATACAAAGAATCAGTGCTTGGGACCACATCCTGTTAAGAGGCTTTTGCACAGCAGAAGAAATAACTAATAGAGGGGGGCGAAAAAAATCACAGACTGGGAGAAAATTTTTGCCAGCTGTCCCTCAGACAAAGGTCTAACATCCAGAATATATAAAGAACTCAAAAAAATCGAACTCCTCAAATTTAAAGACCCTATCCAAAAATGGGCATCTGAAATGAATAAACATTTCTCAGATGAAGAAATAAAAACAACAAATAAATATATGAAAAAATGTTCAACATCATTGGTCATTCAAGAGATGCAGATCAAAACAGCACTAAGATACCATCTCACTCCAGAAAGAATAGCTATTATCAAGAAATCAACCAATAACAAGTGCTGGCAGGGCTGCAGGGAAAAAGGAACCCTCCTCCACTGTTGGTGGGAATGTAGACTGGTCCGACCACTGTGGAAATCAGTGTGGAGATTCCTCAGAAAACTACAACTAGAGGTTACATTTGACCTGGCTATTCCTCTGCTTGGTATCTTCCCAGAAGAATTAAAATCATCCTATAACAGTGATATACTCACAACCATGTTCATAGCAGCACACTTTGTAATAGCTGAGTTTTGGAAACAACCTAAATCCCCAACAACTGATGAATGGCTAAAGAAGATGTGGTTTTTCTACACAATGGAGTACTACACTGCCATAAAAAAGGGTAAACTAGAGTTATTTTGTATGTAAATGGATGTTCCTTGAGAACATACTATTAAGTGAAATAAATCAGACCCTTATCAGTACACATCGAATTGTTTCTCTGATATGAGAAACCATAAGTGTAAATAAAGACAAAGGGATATAATAGATATTATGTTAAAAAAAAAAGACAGTATTCAAAAGAGAGGAGAACTAGATAGGGAAAAGGGGGATAAAGATGAAGGTTAAAAGAAAAGTAAGATGAAAGGGAAAAAAATGGAAAAATGTAAATAAACTAGTTGCAAGTAGAAGAGGGGTGGGTGAATGGAAGGGAGGGGAGAGGAAGAGGGGGGAAAAACCAAGATATATCATGTACAGGTACAGAATAACCATGTTGATTATGATCATTATGTATATAATGTACCAATACATGTTCTTGGTAAAAAATTTTAAAAATTAAAAAAAAAAAAGAAACACAACTCAGTTCACACTGCCGCCTGCTCTTGCTCTGCTCGTCGCACACATCTCACATGAATTCAGTTCTGATTCAGGTCTGGGTTTCAGAAGACTTCTCTGTAGAAGTCACCTGTCTTCTTTCATTCATCTTTCTCCTCCCCCTCTACTTTATGCTTAGTTCTATACTTTTTAAATATTAATACAAAAGGCATACACAAAGACTTATGAATTAGGAATGAAAATTCATGATGAGCAGATTGAAGACAATGCAAATATGACAGCACTGGGAGTAAATAGAGTTGCAATCATAAAACACTGCACTTGAATAATGAGCAATGTTTTATTATTTTGGGGGAGGATATAGGAACAAATTGAAGAAGGCAGTAATTTTGCTACAGTAAAGACTGGTTAGAAACTTGTAGTTTAATAGTCTGATGGTTTGGAAGAGAAATGTTATGGGCAAATTAGCATCACAAAGTTCAATTCTGGTAGCAATACATGGGAAAAACTGAAGGCAAGAAACTAGGAACCAGTTCTAGACATCCATTAGTGTCCAGAACAAAGGCTTCATTTGGACTTTGAGATAAGTAGGTACACATCCAAAAGATGTAAAATTGAAATGTGTTTATCAAACATTTATTGAACATCCATTATGTACAAAGAATAAGGATGGATGCTTGACAGATACCAAGATGTAGAGAATCATGCCACCGTGATTATGGGATGTTGCTTTACTAGTACCAAGCTGGCAAGTTAAAGCATCACACACCTCACTACTCTTGAAAATTCTCACTGGAATGTTGCAAGTCCCTGGTTAATATCTGGAATTCTGGAAAGTGGGATTTTGACCATTTTTGTCAGTTTTTACTGCTTTTATGGATTTTTTTTTTACACTGATACTTTTGCTGGCTTTATGATTTATCTGGATATTACTGTTATTTTTTTAGTATTGGGAATCTAACCCAGGACATTGTGCACACTGGGAGCTATATACCCTGAACCCAATACTTGTATTTAATCGTCTTCAGTGAAGTTTTCTCAGTGGTGGGTTAGTTTTCTGCACAGGCCTTTGCTCCTTGTTGCAGCTTTCTGCGTGCTCTTAGTGAAGAAAGTCTGCTGGGATCAGGCACCAGTGAATGCACAGGACTGCATTTTTTTCTATGGCGTAACATGGAAAGAACAGAAAGATGAAACTGAAAGTTGGATTTTAGAATATGTAAAATGAGAAAAATGTGAAAACTTGGGTTGATTTACCGAACTAGAAACAAAGGAGTACGAAGAAAAGAGAATGTGTCACTGACGTGCACGTTCATGCTACGGGCTCCACACTGCCAAGGCTCTAGTCTGAGGATAGACTGTTTTTCACAAGTCCTCCTTCAGTGATGTGGTCTCTCTGTGTGGCCCAGGCAAGGTTCAAACGACTGCATTCGCGCAGCCCTCCTGCCTCCACCTGCAGATTAGCCGGGTCTACAGATCTGTGCGACCAGGACCTGCTCCCAAATCCCAAGGTCTGAGCTGCGACCAATGAAGTTTCTGTCTTCTGCTAGTATTTTAGATGTAATTTTCAATCTGACTTTTCTCAAAATTGAATCATAGCATTTGGCAAGTAGTAATTAAATAACATACTAGGCCTAGAAAAAGTAAAAACAAGAATTTTTCTTTAAGAAAGAAGATAATCAAAAGGCCCATTTTGGCAAAAATATGCAAAAATACATCAGAACTTGAGCTTATGCCTTTGGGCATAAATTTTTATTTTGTTTTTCTATCATTTTATGACAGTTTTTTGATTTGTTGCAATTCAGAGATCTGTTTTATCAGCATGCGATAATAAATCTCATTAGACTATAAGACAGAATATTGTAACAGACAAAAAGAGATACATCTAAATTGTACTGAATATAGGTAGAAGCCCAGAATTTAACCCATAATTATGGAATAATCATTCATGTGTTTGTTTCCAACTGTAAGATGTAGGCAGGGACAGTGGGGCTGTGCATGTTGAGAGGGAGCGAAGTGTTATCAGAAAGCTCTTCCAGATCTCTGCTTCTCTGAGGTACCTGTCAGCAGACAGAAGGGACTGCCTGTCCCCTCCCTCCCAACCCTCTGTCCCCCAGACAGCCACTGAAGGGACAGTGCCAAGGTGTGTCAGAAGCATAACTACCAGAGGGCTAAGCTGTTTATGTGCCAGCTATAATTCCACAACCCTAAGTAGTAACAAAGGACATCTCCAAATCCAGAGGTCTGTATGTACGAAGATGAAATAAAATGGTGGTATTCCTTTTGAATTTCTGTAGAGAAATTCTCTGATATAAAAGGAAAAAACTGATTAAACGATTAAAATTTTGGGAAGTTTTTCATGAATTCTTCATCCTAAACAGTAACTAAATGACCAAACTTTCTTTACAGACAACAGACTCTTCTACAAAATTGTGTGCAAGCAAAAGTATGTATCGTAAAATCTGCTGATAAAGCTGCATAGTAATTATATTTTTTAAACCGTCATAATGGAAAAGCAGTTGTGAATCAGACAACTGGGGATCATACATTGACACTTGCCAATCTTCCTTCTTTGCCCTTTATCTTTTTTGATGTTTACTTTTAGTTTAGTGTTAGATTTTGTTATGGTCTAAAGTTGTTATCAAAAGGTAAGTGTTGGCCTTTGAGAGTCTAGACAGACCAGTCAGGATGGAAAAGCATCATGAAGCAACACATTTTTGACACTCTACTTCACATGGACGCCCAGTCGATTCATAGAATGTTCCACAAATACAAAACTTTAGATTCAAGGGAAAATTTCTCAGTTTAATATTATAATGGGAAAAACTGAAAAATATAATTCTATTTGCCTCATTTCACTACCTGTAAAACTGTGTTGTAGTTGATTTGGTACCATTATCTTCTCTGTTAAGATTTAGGTATTGTTCTTGGGTATACTAAGAAGTACTGAATTAGGGCATGTTTATGCAAAATAAGAGCTTTACAAAGTATACTGTCACCCCAAAATGTTTTCAAACCGCTAGCCATTATCCATAAAATGAATGGAAAAATTCATTAGGAATTTTGGGGATTACGGCTGAGTAATGACTTTTCCTAGGGTGCTACATAGGGTCGACCTTTTCTTTGATTTTACTCTGTAATGTGAATAATTTCAGACTAAATTAGGCAATACTCAGGATGGGAATGGCCCCATTTATGCAATCTTATACTGTCATATTTACACACCACCCTTCTAACTTTGCTGCCATTATTTGTGTTTGAAACATATATATTTTAAGAATTGTAATAATTTAAAAACAGACTTCTGCTTTATTATTAATAAGATGGCTTTTGTCATCCTAAAGTACGTGCAGTCAATAAGTAAAGATTTTTGAATCCTACAGGCACATTCAGTTCCTATGCTTGCTCCCGTATAAATCTATTACAACCACACTGACCACTAAAAAAATTCATATACAAATTCAGTTTCTGGCCCTTTGCTTAGGGTTCAAACTGAGCAGTACTTTAACTCCTGTATCCTTGCTAAGCCTTCTTGGCTCTCCGAGACCCAGTTCTATCTTGTTCCTTATGTTCCATCTAAATTAATTTGTTCTTTCATGTGATGGTCTGATTCAGTGTTCTGATCTCAGACAGGTTACACTGATATTCCTCTTGGGTTCAACACCATTGAATTTCTATAAAGCATCGACATTTGCTGTTGTCTACCAAGTAGTTCTTAAGAGTTAGATGTTACATGTATACAGATCACAGACTCACCTTTGCAGCAGCAAATATGGATGTGGATGGCTTATTTTCCATCTTCATATCCAAGTTAAGACAGATCCCTCTGAAAACATAAATATATTGAATACGTCTGTTAGAAATAATTTGAGGTGGGCTGGGGATTTAGCTCAGTGGTTAGAGTGTTTGCCTCACAAGTGCAAAGCCCTGAGTTCAATCCCTAGCACCAAAAAAAAAAAAAAAAAAGAGAGAGAGAAATAATTTGAGTTGCCTTAAAAATTGACAAGTAAATGAATATCACATTCTTTGCCAAGATATTTGCTTGGCATGTGCCTATATGGTAACTTGGTGTTTTGGGGTTTTTAATACCAAAAAAACCCATTATCTCAGCAACGAGCTGGGAAAATTAAAATAAAAACTACTGACGAATGTGAATGAGTAAAAATTGTATGCACAAAATATTTCTCTGTAGTAAAAAATAAACCAATTGAAAATTAATCTAAAGTTGTAAATAGATTTTTTACCATGTTTTCTTCATAAACCATGATGGTATTCTAACTGCATTTTTTCATGTAAAAGTTAAATATTACTGTCAGTTCCCAAAATAAAAGCAGAGTATTGCATGATTATTTTTCATCCCTGTCTCCTTTCCAGGTTACTTCTGACGAACTAAACAGCATAATTCAGAATATAATGACGTGGGTCGTGGCTACAGTGACTAGTATACTATACCCGGCCATCACAAAGTATGAAGAAAGGGTGCGAGATAACATATACCTGGTGTCTGATGACTCCACCCTTTCTTCAGATAGTTCGAGCTGTTGCAGCACATGCAGCGAAGAGTTTCTATATGGCAGCTACACGACTGCAACAGCTAAAACAGTTCAGGCAGAGCCTTGCGTGTTTTCAGTTGATGTGTCAGCAAAGAAACCAAGCTCACCTTTAAAACCTCCCGCTGCCCAGGTGGAAAGGACGGTTGTGGGTAAAACATACCACGGGAAAGGACAACCTGTAGCCGCTGAGCTCAAACATAACAAAACCAGCGTGATATATTCATACCCTAAACTTAGAAGTTGTAAATCCGACAGTCAACTTTTAGCACCATTGAAAACAGGCACGAAGAAATCTAAAGATGCTACCACAGAAACAGATGGCTCAGTGAATCTGTTGCTTTGTGATAAAAAAGCAAAAGCCATGGACGAGTTGAAGAATTTAAAGAATATTTTTGTTAACTTTAGGTGTCACTTAAAAGGGGAAACTAAACTGATTTTGGAGAGCATTTTTCAAGAAATAATGTCTGATTTGACCCAGGCCGTCCCCGCTATTTCTTCTGTTACCGCTGAAGTCTTTGTTGATCAGCGCGAGCCTGAGAAAGAAAATGCTGCTATCTGCTCGCTAGCTTCAGACATTGTGGAAAATGTGTTTAAGAAGCTAGAGTCTGCAGTAGAGAAAAAATGTGTTGAGATCTTTTCACAAGAAGATTTCTCAGCAGATGTTAAATCAAGTTCAGCAACTACTGGGGAATCTTTCACATCAGTGAATGAAAAACCTTCAGGAGAGTCACTGCCTTGTACTTTGGGACCTATGTATAATATAGCAGAAGACATGGTGCATGACATTTTAGAAAAGCTGATGACTCTTGCATCACTGAAGCAAAATGAACTTCCTCTTGAAGACACAACTAAACATTCCTACCAGCAACAGAGGACAGACCCAGCATATACCATCCTTCAGAGAGCTAGCGAAAAGAAATCTATTCCTGAACACGATACAGCTAATTTAATTGCCAATGAAGAAATACAAAATTTAATGTCAAACATTTTTTCGCAGTCATCTTTAGTTGGTTACATAGAGGAGGCAATTAGCACTATATTAGGTTATATACAAACTGAACTTACTAATGGGAGGCTTATTGCATCTGAACAAACAGTAGTATTCCTTCAGCTGCTCGATGCTATCTTCAGTTATCTCCACCGGGAGCCAGTAAAAGCAAATGTTCAAAAAAGCAGACGATCTAGACTGCGAAATCTTTCTGACATTGAGGAAAAGTATAGGCTCACTGGCACAACACAATCTAATGGTGCTAAGTCTAACAGACCGTGCCCACGTGTTAATGTTCCAGGCATGGTCTTTTATTCTGAAGATGATAATGAAGAAATAAACAACATTGTGAAAAGTGTGATTGACTCATCCCTCAAAGATGAAAAAGCAAAATCACAAGAACAAACACCTAATCATTGGTTCACAAAGGGAAAGACTTCTTTTGAATACAAAAGAAATATTAAACCGCCGACAAAGCCCACTTCTCGAAGCAAAGTTGCATTTCGTGATTGGGAGTTAAAGACTGAACTACCACCACTTATCAATGAAGACATCTTAAAGGAAAAACACTGCCTGAACAAAGATGTTTCCATTTTTAGCCAAGATCAAAAGCATCAAATAAAAAAGACTTCAGAAAACACAGTTAAACATATTTTAACAGAAATGCTCAAGGATATATCTTCTGTTTCTCTTGGTCGTCTAGGCAGCAAAATTGGCAAAGAAGCTTCCAGTCTTGTTTCAGAAGAATCTCAAGGACTCTCACATCAAGAATGGACAGACCAGATATTCCCTGTGTCAGAAATAAGTGCAGTGGCTCAAGAAATAACAGATTCTGTGTTAAATATACTTTTTAAAGCATCAAACTCCTTATCCAATACAACTAAAAGTTCTACTTCATCATCAGTTCATCAGACTTTTCTAGATACTTCTGACACTCATCACGCAATCAAAGAAGCACCAAATAAAATGCCACTAAAAATATGGTTTGATAGTGATAGGAAAATGAAATATTTATCTTCACTTGATACAGAAAAGCCTTCCTGGTTAAAATCTGGAGAAAGTGAACCTAAGTGTGTAAATAACATTATTGATAAGATCACTAATACAATTTTTAAAAGGCTGAAGTTACTTGTTTGTCCAAAACTGCAAGCGGAATTTAAACCTTCATCTGCCAAGCAACCTTCCTTAAAATCTCAACTTAGTGCTTACACAACTAAAGTAGTAAACATTGTTTTACAGGCGATCCAGAATGAACTTGAATTCAATAAGAAGAATGTAAATCTTAGGGAGCTAGACCATAACAAATCCCATACAAGTAAAGGACTTTTTACTGATACTGATAAGAAATTAGAATCTCTCACAACAAATCTCAATGATGACAATATGGAAAGTCCATTGTTAACTTGGATTTGTGAGATGTTATTAAGTGAAAATGAAGATCAAAGAAATATTTCACACCCTCCAGAGGAGCCAGGGTCTGCAACTTTGTACAGATATGACAATACTGACAAACAAAACATTTTGCCAAGTAGAAAGGACAAAGAATCTTTTCGCAAATCTTTGGCTATTCCATGTACTCTTCACAGTGCTGTGAACAGAAAAGACCTCAAAGAAAATGCCCATTTGTGGGTATTAGATAGGATTGGGGACACAGTAGAGGAAATGCTGAGCAAACTCATAAGCACCCCTCCTGAATCTCAAGCATCTTGGAGAGGGCAAATCAGAGAGAATACAAGTAAAGTTCGACAAATGGCTGCTTCACAGAAGTCTAATATTCAGCTCATTTCCAGAACAATTGTAGAATATATCCTTGAAAAATTATGTAGTATTGATGTGGATACTAGTTTTCCAAGACCTGGACTTAAAGCTAACTCAGAATCTCTTGATATTGACAAGCTATCATTTGCTTCAATTATTGAGGAAATGGCCAAATGCACCAACATAATATCCAGCACAATCTCGAGAAAGATGCAGAAAGATAATAAAGAAGGGACCAAAAGTGAGGCAAAAAGTATTTCTTCCATGTCTCCCAAATCAGAGAACTCAAAAGAAACTCACCAAACTGCACTGAAAGCTGTTGCCTCAGATATTCTTAATATGGTTTTTACTAAACTGGAAGGGTTTGCCAATGGAAATTTAGAAACTCGAGATGTTATTAATGATGGCAGTAAAAAAGGCAAGCGGATGGAGAAGGAACGTGAATGTAATAGTGTTCTCTCGGAGACACGTGAAGAACCATTAGAGTCTCTTTTATACTTGCAGGCAAAGAAGGTATCAAGTGCTATTTTGAAAGCCATCCAGACAGAATTAAATGTGAGCTCAGATGATTTGAGGAAAAGTGTAAAAAAGCCATCACCTGAGACACAAACATTTACAGACATAGTCAATTTAATTTTAGATGCAGTGTCCTCAGATATGTTTAATGAAACTGAATCAGAAGACAGAGGCATTGAAACCTACCGATATCAGCCAACTTATGGAAATTTTCTTCCTGGAGGAGCTGAATCAGATTCACTTCTAGAAGATGATAAGCACACAGAGAAAAAGTTCACTAGAGAGAGAACATCACTGAGAAAGGAAACTAAAATCTGTTCTCCTAAACAAAGGGTTTTAGAAAGACGCTTACATGAAATTGAAATGAAACTCAAAGAACCACATAACTCTCCAGTCGTTCCCATTATAAGAAATATTTTGAATGAAATTTTTCAAAGTAGTTTAATCAGTCAGTTAAATGAGCTCTTTCTCTCCCACTCTCATTTTGGTGGCATGCCTAACAATGTTCATGGGTCAACTGCTCAAACATCTGTTCAGTTTATGGACACAATGATGGGTCCTTTAGTGTCTGACACAGATGTGATCATAGTGGCAAATGATATTGTTAGAATTGTATTTGATAAACTTTACACAGCTGCCATGACAGACGAAAATGTAAGTGAAAACAGATGTAAAAACATCAGGTTTTCAGCCAGTGTTTCTTTTCATGAACATACTTATAGAGGAAACTCTGCTACTACATTGGATGGAAATCTTTGCTCTCTTCAGCCCAGATTCACTGTTGACAAACAGACCAAAATAAACATGATTGAAGACATTGTACAAGCAATATTTCAAAAATTGGAAAATTTTGCCACTTCCAAAATAAAATCTCTCTTTTGTTCCCAAGTGAACTTCACAGTGGCAGAGGCTTCACCTACTCAGCAAGATGAGCACACACTAAGCAAAGCGTTACCAGCTGAAGAATCATATTCAGATGGGCAATTTTCCTGTTGCTCCATGGATCATAAGACCAATTCATTTTGTCAAATTTCTTTGTCTAAATTAAATATTTATGCAAAAGAAGTGGCTAGAAAAATTTTACAAGGCATCAAACATGAGTTGGATAAAGAAAAGGAAAGTCCTTTCTTGACTCATAACATTGTAGTTTCTGAAAGTATTACAAGTCAAATTGTTAACACGATGCTAGATATCATATCATGCAAAAACAGATGTAACAATAGTGAGAAAGAGAATGACTCAGATCAGCCAGGCTGCATTATTGAAAAGTTGTTCAATAAGACCGAGTATCAAAAAATACTTCAGTTTCAAATACAAGATACCATTGAAGGTATCTTATATGATATTTATGAAAAAACTCTGCATAAGAATAATTTCCCATTTGCCACACCCACTCTGAAATATAGCATAGCTGGTAAACATTTGGAACCCAATTCTGAAATGTGCACTGAGAATGCAAATAAGATTACCACTGAACTTTCAGTTCCTAAGTCAGATGTCCTTTTGCTATCCAAGGACGTAGTTAGTGTTGTACTTCATAGTCTTGCTTCTGCTGCTATGCTTGGCACAGATGTGAAGGATCCTACTTTTGCAGGGTCAACCTTTTTTGATATGGTTCCAAAAGCAGAGTACCAAGCATATCCTCTTACAGAGTCAAAAAGCAAAGGAAAACCAGAATGTTTTCCATTTTCAAGCAATAGGAAACCAGCATATGATAATGATAATCAGACATCCATGGAGGAGAAAGAGGACACCAAGAAATCTGTTCCTGACCCCTGTGGGGAAAATGCCAACTTCATCACCAAAATTATTTTTGATCAGTTACAGACTTTTGCCACAGAAAGAGTAGATTCATTAATTACTGTTGCTTTTCAGCCTAAAGGAAACTCATTTGTTAGTCCAGAGTGGGAAAATTATAGACAAGATGACAGTCTTTTTCATCAATCAAGTCAAGTGGAACTTGATGCAAATGACCCGAAAAGATCAACAACCAAAACCATTCTCAGCCAAGAGCTCACAGAGCCCACTTTTGCCAGTTACAGAGAAAAATTTGGAGCCATAAGTCATTTATCAGAAGCTACCCTGAAGGAATATGCTGATATCATCGCCAGTACTATTTTGAAGCTTATTAAAAATGACTTAGAAATGCAAAAGATGCATTTGTATCCAAATGATATTTTATTCCAAAAAAATATAATCGTGCGTGAAATTATAGATGATATCTTAAAGATTTTACATAATACACTATCTGTAAAGGAAACTAGTTTTTCCACAGAGAAGAATCCTAACTTTTCACAATTAATTCTATCAAATGAAATATTGCTGGGACACAAAGAGAAGGAAAAAAACACTTCATTATTTCTGCCTACAAACTATCCATTAGAACAAAACCAAATGACATTTGAAAAGGAAAGCCAGAGAATTGTTTTGGAAGAAATATTTATGAGAAATGGAAATCCAGAACACAAAGAAAAAACTAAATTGCTCGGAACAGTGGCAGAACTTCTGAATAAGTTAGATCAAAGAGTAATGGAAATCATAGACCATTTGCTTCCATTTAATGAAGGCCCCCATTTTAACTCTAAAATTAAAACATCGGATACAACAGGAAAAAACTTCTGTCAATCACACATTAGCAGTGTAGCAAATGATATCACCGAATCTGTTTATGGTAAAATGTACTCTGTTGTTGTGACATCATTATCCAAAAATAATGAAAGTAGGGAAGAAGTAGAAACACCCCACAAGAGTGATACCTTGCCAATGAAACCACCATACTTGAGAGGGCCTGAGCAAGCAGGAAAAAGAAGTAATTCCCCTAGCTATGGGCTCACAGAGGTATATCCTAATGCAGACAGCGAGCATGTTTCTGTGTTAGGAAACACTCTTTTGCAATATTCACCATTACAAGTAGGAAAAGATTTAGTCCATATGGTTCTCAATAAGATCATAGATTTTCTCTCACTCCAGCTAATAGAGAACTTGTCCTTTGCAGGGTATTCCGAGGAGTCACAACTTTCTAGATTACAGAACTCTAAAGTTAGCCCAAAGGACAGCCCCAAGCCAGGTTTTAAAACAAGTTTAAAAGCAAGATCTTTGTCTAAATTCAAAACAAAACCACATGCAGGACCTAGTGGTGCTAAGGCAAAAGGCAAGACCAAGTTAGGTACTACAGAGAAGATGCCAAGAGATGATCAATCAAAGATTGCCATTCGCCTGCCACATGTCCTAGCAACAGGAGACGCCAAAAACTTATTGGAAACAAAACTTCCCACTTCAGAACTAAAAATTTATGCCAAGGATATAATAAGTAATATTCTCAAAGCAATAATGAAAGAACTTGAAAGGGTGACACAAATTAGAGTAATGGTACATATAAAAGTTTTACCATCTGATCAAATCATGGAAGCCAGTAAAATAGTTAATACAGTTTTGCAAGAATTATATGCTACAACCAACCACAATTTGGCTTATCCAATCAAATCCTCGCATCTGAATGATCTCAAACTTTCTCAGCGGTGTTTAAGTGCTGGGTCTCCTGCCAAAGAGCAAGCTTGCTTTTACTTAGAGGATGTTTCCTCACAGCTAGAACAGATTTTTCCTAAAGAAGGTATATTTAAAAAAATGTTTGACAAATGGCAAACAGATTCAAATGATGTGGAAAACGAAAAATTGACTCTGCTGACAATAGCTGATAATGCTTTGACTGAAATTTCGATAAAAGCCAAAGATTTAGAATATTCTCTTTCACTTTTAAACTTGCCACCTCTTGAGCATTGCAAAAGTGGTTTCCCTAATCAATTTAAAGAAGATCCATCTAGAGCAGAGGATACCAAAGCACAGATTAATACGTTTGGAAGAGAAATTGTTGAAATGCTGTTTGAAAAATTGCAGCTGTGCTTTGTGTCCCAGATGTCTGATGCAGATAGTAAAGAAACTATAACAAATAGAAAAGAACATAGTACTGGTAAAAGCAAACATAATTTCCAAACCAAGCATATCCCCAGCAGTTTACCAATGTGCCACATAAAGACAAAATATCAAATTTCCACCACCTATTACAACCAAGTTACTCAAGAAATTGTAAGAAGGGTTTTAAATCTGTTAGAGTCATTTGTGGACTTACAGTTTAAACATATCTCTAAATATGGGTTTTCTGAAATAGTAAAAATGCCTATCAACATTTTTCAAGTCCAGCAGAGACGATTAAACAAAAAGATGTCACCAAAATTACAGCCACTGAAAAACTATTCTGATGAGTCCAAGTCAAGTATTGTTATTTCCAAGGAACACATACAGACTACCCTCCTACAGGTTCATTCATTTCATTCCGAATTACTTACATATGCTGTTCATATCATCTGTGACATGCTTGGTATAATCAAGAACAAGCTAGACAAAGAAATAAATCAAATGGAACCATCTTCCAATAATATATCGAAGGAGAACATTGTAGCAAGTGAGATCATTGGCACGCTAAAGGACCAATGTGTTCATTTCAGTGAGTCTTTGATTGGAAGACTTTCAGTGGAAAGCTCATTCCAAGGAGCTGAAAACGCTTACCCTGTTAAGCAGGACGAATTTGCAAGTAATATGAAAATCCCCACACCAAAGTTAGAAGATGCTAACTGGGGGCATAATCTTTCACAAAGGAGTGTACCTGCCTCGGTATTTTATTCATTGGAAGATACAAGAAAAAAGTACACGCTCTCTTCCAATTTACTCTCATATGTCACACCTTCTGTAGAAGACACAATTAAAAGCTCAGAGTTAATAGGAAAGCCAGATTCAGAAACTATGTCAGCATATTTTAGAAATAAAGTTCAAGGACATTGCCAAGCAAAACCTAACTTTGGCCGTTTTGATGAAGCCATGAAAGGAAACAGCTCCCTCCCTGAAGACAGTGTCTTACAAAAACTGTTTAAGAAAGCAAATGACTCCACAGAAGCATCTTTAAAGCAAGTCATGTCTTTCATAGAAATGGGGAAAAGTGAAAATCCAAGGGTATTTCATTATGGGACCCTAAAACCAGTCGTTGAGCCAAACCAAATTCAGACAACCGTTTCTCCACTCAGAATATGTTTAGCTGCAGAAAATATTGTCAATACTGTGCTGTCAAGTTATGGTTTTGCAGATCAACCTCGCACTAATGAAAGCATGGAAACAATGAAACCATTTTTTATATCAAAGCAAAACCCTTCATCTGAAATATCTGCAGGACAAAAGAATAAGGAGAAGAGATTGCTTGGAATATGGGCTAAAAGAACCAGCCATGGACCTGAAGAAAGTGAAATCCCCGAAGCCTGTGGGGGAGATTTTTCTTTATTGCAAAAATGGCAAAACAAGACTCCAAAGATTAAAAAATTAGAGCTTCCCAAAGAAGTTGAAGTCATTGCATTTGCTGATCATGAACTAGGTCCAAATGAAATTCATTTGGTAGCAATGCATGTTGCCACATCTGTGATCGCACATTTGAAGAACTTCGAAACTAGAGGTAAGCAAAAGATAACTATTCAGATATGTTTTGTACTTGTACCAACTCCCCATGATGAATGCAATCCATCATGCACTGCCAATGTATCAATAAAAACAAAAAATTAAATTTAAAAAAGTTGATGCAATACAGGGAAAATAGTAAAAGACATGTTTAAAGATCTACTGTCCAAGAATTTGCATTCTCAGTTCTTTATGAAAATAGCCTTGAAGGTGAGGTGATTGTGTAATAGTTTTCTAATCTCCCAGGATGCTAAAATAATAGTAAAAGATTAAATATTTGCATGGCCTAAATTGAAAGGTTTTGTTGTTTGCTTTTCCATATCTGTAGATGAGGGAAAAAATGAAACTATTTTATTTTATTTTATTTTATTGGTGCTGGGAATCAAACTCAGGACTTTGTGGTCACTAGTCAAGCACTCTAACCACTGTGCTAAATCCCCAGCCATGAGACAATTTTAAAGCAGGGGATTTTGCTCAAGTGTCAGGTGTGGATTCCAGGGTTTTCAAAGTTCATATGCATAGCTCTGCCTTTAAAACTATTATTAACCTTTTTGGAGTTACACATTTTTATTTAAGTCAAGATGATAGTGCAACAAAACTACTGAGCATCCTAAAAGTAAAGCAAAATGTAACTTCAAATGTTTTGACTAAGAATATTTTAAAATATTTATATGAGACTTCAGTACATCACTGGAAAAATAAAAGGTGGTTTCACTAAAGCTATAAAATATTTCTCTGCTCTAGAATTTCTATCTTAGATTCCATGACTATCCAAACAAGATAAATATCAATATGTGGCTTAGAGGTTTGAATTTTGATGTTATTTTCTAAACTCACTGGGTAAAATTCAGAGTCCATAGCATGAGAAATAAATTTTCAAAGAAAACACAATTTGTTTCTTCATTAGGTTCTTACTTTCTTTTAGTGAGGTACTCCAAAGGTAAAATACATGTTTAAGTGATTACCAACATGTGTAAATAATTACCAATATATTGAATTTCCAATGTTTCCTGTAAAGTATACTAAAAATGGCAATGTTTTGTTTTTTGGTTTCTACTGCAGAGAAGGTATCTCTTGTTTCTACATTATCCAGTAAAAACTGTGAATCAAGACAGCCTCTAAGAAGCATGTACAGTAATTCCTCGATTAATCAATTCTGTAACCATCTTACTGAGTCAGTCCTTTGCCATTTAATTTCAACCATTTCTGATGGTACCAAAGAGGGTAGAGAAAAAGAAAAAATATGGGAAATCCAAGATGCAGCGTTTAACAAGATTATTTTGATTCATTCTCAATTATTTGAGAACAGATCAATATCTATTGGAGAACTTGCTTTAAGTATTTCTGAAATCATTATTACAATTCTTTCTAATAGTAACATTTTAGAGGCTGACACTGGACAGCAAATGGTTTCCTTGAAAACAAAATACATTTACTGTCCAGGAATAATTTCTGCCAACTTTGATGATTTTTTTCAAGACTTCTTAACAGGAGTGATTCAAGTACTGTCTGAAGAAATAGGAATGAATCATCACTTTAAAAACAATGGAAGAAACAAATTGTGCTCCATGCCTGGAGGCAATAGTGTGTCTATTTGCAATAAAATGAGTACCATGGAACAACATATAGGCCCCAAAGGTTGGGAATCATCCACTCACCAAACTGATTCACTTGCTGAGAAAAACAAGTTAAATTATCTGACATCTCAGTTAGCAAGCCTAATGGGTAGCCTAAAAACTCATGAATCCAAAGAAGTAGTCAATAAAGTATTTAGTATTGTTTTAGATTTATTTTTACCAGATGAATTCCCACATGGATCTGTGGACTCTTGTAAAATAGCAAGAAGATGTTTATCTTTCCCAAACAATCAACAAAGTCATAGCATCCGTAGAAATAGCCAACGACTCTCCCCCAAATCAGTTTTTCTTCTCAATGTTGTATGTGAGAAACTTATTAGGACACTTCTGGAAAAATGTACAGGTACTGCCTTTCTTGAGGATGGTCTTCTTTCCAAGGAAATATCCGCAGAAGTACATCAACTTTTAAAAATACTTCAGAGGGTAGAAGATGGAGATCTTCATTATTATAAGAAATCAGTGGACTGTGAAAAACTTGAAGGAGATTGCATGTCAGATCTTTTGGGAAACCTGGCAGCAATGGATCAAGATGTGTTGTCATCAGATCATATGCTTACTATTATTTCTCACAGCTTAGTTAAATCATTGATGGACGAACTATCTCAGAGTTTACAAGAAGCTCCTGAAAGTCCATTGCTTGAAAACAAACATTTGAACCATAGGACAAGAGAAATACAGTGTAGTTTCACAAAGGCCAAAATGGCAGAACTCTTGGAGTTAGGACAAGGTAAAGATGCTTTAGGATTCATGAGTTATGACAACGCTTCTTTGACAGAATCCCTGAATAATCCCCATGTGTCTAGCTCCAAAATACAAGTACCACTTGGCAAGCAACGTCTGGTAAAATCCTCTTCTTGGTCACCTCTTGATAGACAAAAAGCAAAGGAAATAGATACAGTAGTGATTCGTAACATATATCAAAGAGATATGAACACAAATGTTTATTCAGCCACATTTTTGGAGGAAATAATTTCAGAGTTGTTTTTTCATTTCTCTACATCCTTGCGGGAAAAAAATGCAAACATCACTGAGGCCCAGCTCAATGAAATGAATACATTGTTTGTCAATCATGTAGTAAATGAGTTCAATAATGCTCAAGTCACCGTTCTGAGGAATGCTGAAGAAAGGCTGTATTTTCCACCAATCCATAGAGAAATGGTCAGGAAGATTGTTGACTCAGTTTATCATGATGTTTTACAGCAATATGAATTCACAATGACCTGTGGTAATAATCTGGTGTGTGAAAATGCTTCAATAGCTGCGCAAATAACAAATGGCATATTGTTAGAGACTTTAGACTACCAACTCCCATCTTCTCTCAAGGGAAACCTCAGAACTCATTCATATTACCCTCTCGAAGCTGAAGTTATACTGCAAAAGCTTCAAAGCAATGTACAAAGGCTTACTTTCCAAACCAGGCTTTCAAAAAGCTACAGCACCATGTTACCACACTCATTTTTAGAAGACGTCATCAGAAGACTTTTACTTCAGTTTATTCCTCCATCTATTAAACCTTCGTCTTTAGAAAAAACATATGTAACGAGTTCAGATTTTAATGAAATGTCAACTTGTATAATAAATAAGGTTATGTCAGCCATTTCAAAACATAAAATCTGGTTCACTAGCTATGAAAATCAATACCTCTCTTCAGAAAAGAATCTCCTAAAGATGGTGGACTCTATTTATGGTAACATTTTACAAATGTCTGACTCTCTTGTTTCCATACAGAAAAGTATAGTCAGCCGAAGCCCAGTTATGGTTGACTGCATAGCCAGTTTTATTATCCAAGAGATTATTGAATGTCATCTTCAACCATTTTTGTGTGGAGAGGTCTCACCTCGTCCAGGCACTGCACTGGATGCAGTATCTAATATGGTTAAACAGGTTCTTGATGAAGTCCTATACTCACACAGATCGCAGAAGCCATCACCCATTAGTATTTGCCCTGATGCATTTATAGGGGAGATGGTTGCCAAACTTTTATCAAAGATTTTTAACCCAAAGGATAACACTGAATTTGAGCTGGAAAGCATGACCCAAAGAATAGTAAGCTCTGTGAATAAGTATTTTGACAAAGGTGAAATTAACATTTTACATGATGACAAGAAGTCTTTGCCCTCTATAGATACAGATATCGTAGATGAACTTGTCACTTCAGTTTATAGGAATGTGTTAAACCAGTATGGACTAGACCCTGACATTAATAAAGAGATTGAAAATAGTGATATATTTGTGGAAAATATTACTAATTTAATTGTGGCAACTATTTCAAACTACCTTCTTCATCCATTGTTTTCTGGTGATCTGTCAACTTCATCTTATTCCATCTCAATGGCTGAGAACATTGTTCAAGACACCCTCGGTAACATAAGTCAGTCTACCAGGTCAAACCAGAGTTTACCTCCATATAACACCTTGCTGCCATATACAATCTTAGAAGATGTGATCAGAATACTACTATCAAGATTCTTTCCCTCTGCATCTAGCGTGGTTCCACACCAAGGAACTCCAAAAGATAAATCAAAAGTGAATTTTAATGAAATTGCTTCCGACTTAATCAGCGATATTAGAATGAAAATTTCCCAACATGAAATTCGATTTTCAAAAGACAAAGAAGAAACCAAGCTTGTTTATTCGGAAGATGATGTTCAGCATCTCGTTGACTCAGTATTCAAAAATATTTTACAAAACTCTGAGTCTCAAGAGTCAGTGGAGCAAAATATTACAAGCAGCAATGATGTTCTTATTGAAAGAATAGCAGGTTTTATCATTAAACATGTCTGTGAACAACATCTTCAGCCATTTTTGGATGTAAAATCATCTTCCTCATCCTACACATATATTGACGATAAGAGACAGCAGTCATTTTATGCCAGTGTTTATTCGTCAACTTTTTTAGAGGATGTGGTGTCTGGGGTTTTAAGCAAAATATTCCACAGGGTGATTGGTATTGTACGCATGAAACCCAGGAGCGATTCAGAAGATGAACTGTTTGATAAAGCTGAAAAACTCATACATTTGATACTAGAGGAATTCTCAAAAGCTCAAATTAGTGTTCTAGATAACGCTGGAGTACAGCTGTGTTTGCCTCCAGTGGAGAGAGACGTAGTAAAAAATATCATCGATGCAGTATACAGTAGAGTTTTAGAAGAATATGAAATGGAAATCATGCCTCATCAAGATTTTCTAAATGACACAAGGACATTGGCTGCTCGGATAACAAAAATCATCCTGACTGAAATTTTTGATTTCCAAATTCATCCAGATCTTATAGCAAATCTGCCTTTTAAGTCTCACTCCAAACTCAGTGAAAACATTTTAGTAAATAGAGTCCAATATGATATCAGTAAGTCAAGATTCCGAAGACAGGCTTCAACAATATATACTACTATGTTAACACAAAATCATTTGGAAAAGATAATCACTCAGCTTGTATCTCGGATTAATCCACTGACATCAACTATAGAACATCCAGATACTTCTCCATCAGACTTAAATGATACAGTCATAAAACTGATAAATGAGATCATGTCAATAATTTCAAAAAATGCAATATGTATTACTAAACATGGAAATGAAAATCAAAATATGATTTCAGAAAAAGATATACAGTCTATGATTGATTCCATTTATGCTGATCTTTCTCATTCAGATGTATACAAGTCTCTTACAAAAGATAAAAAAGGCATGAGTAACATACCTGTTTCAAAAATAGCAAGTTTTATAATAAAAGAAATCTTTAACCATCATCTAAAGTCATTTTTATCTGGAGATAAACCGCCTCTTTCAGCTTCAGCTGATCAAATTTACAAACAGAAAGCAAAAGATCCTAAACAAAAAAGATGGTCTTTCATTGTGAACTCAGCTGTCTTTTTGGAAGAAGTTATTTCTGAGCTTTTATGCAAAATTCTTTCTGAATTCACACATAATGTCCTGGCTGCTGAAAACCCAGACACAGCAAAAGCCAAAACAGCTGACATTGTTACAACATTAGTAAAATCAATTGTTCTGGAATTTACCACATCAGAGATTTTAGTTGCAGATAGCTTAGATAAAAATTTGTATTTTTCAGAGGAATATAAAGAAATGGTTCAAGAAACGGTCAATTTAATTTATGAAAAATTATTAGATGAATATACAGCTTTAGTTCAAGTGTATAGGGCTATACAAAGTGACCCTATCTGTTTTGGAAGGAAAATATACCATTTGCTGTTGGAAGAAATTTATGATTGTCAGGTGCAGTCATTAGTTTCAGGAGAATTAGTGTCCTCTTCCTGTTCTTTCCTTCAAGCTGATAACATCATCAGAAGTGTCCTCAATGTCATCCTGAATGGTGGCAGCGCCTTGCCATCATGTGTGACTGTGTTTCCACGTGCTCTCTTAGAAGATATGATCTATAAGCTCCTGGTACATAGCTTTCCTCCAGCTGACAGTGAAAACCAACTACCGGACGAAGAGGTTACTCCGGACGATGATCTTGCAGCTGCAGCTTCAGAAATGACTGATGAAATCATAAAAGAAATTTTTGAACATGAGATCCGACTTGCCACCGCAATGGAGAATGCAGAAAGCACGCAGTTAGAAGTCCTTGAGAATTTGGTTGACTCCATATGTAATAATATTTTTAAAAAATCTGAATTCCAAGCTGAAATACAGAAAGATGCAGGCAAAAAGGGCAGATCATTTCTCAGTAAAATAGCTGGCTACATTATGAAGGAAATTATGGATCATCATTTACAACCATTTTTATATGGTGAGGACTCATCTCCCAATTACTTACCTGAAGATGACCATGCTTCTGTAGTTACTAAATCTGGTAAAGAAACAACACAGTCTTCTCTGTTTTCAGCTACATTTTTGGAAGATGTAGTAGTTGACCTTGTTTGCAAATTTTTTTCCTTCCCAGATATTAAAGATTCTAAGAAAAGGGCAACACCACCCTCAGATATTGTGGGCTTAGCTATCAAATTTGCAAATGCTCTCCTAGGAGAATTTAGAAAAAATGAAATTAAAGTTTTACCCCAGGCTGAAGAAAAATTTTGTTTCCCACCAGTTGATAAAGAAATAGTTGCCAGTATATCCAGTTTTGTGTATGATCAGTTCATAGGGAAATTTGGCTCTAATGATATTCAGAAGAATGATAAAAGTAACGTTGTTATAGAAATGATTGCTGCTTTAGCCCAGAAGGCAATCTCTGCATTCAAGATTCAACCACTGTTCTCAGGAGACTGGTTTTCTGCCTTCTTTTCATTTCTAAATCCAGATGCCATCACCCGAAGGGTTCAGCGCTTACCTCAGAACACCTCTGTACAGATAACTAGATACTCAGAAGGGAACCACCGTACTTTACCAGAACAATCAAATAAACAGGTTTCTCTAAGCTCAGATCAGAAAAAGGTGATCATCAGTTTGGAGCAAGATAGAGATGCAATGAGTACAAAGAAGGGTTTCCACACTAAAGACTCATCAGTGAAAAGAGAAGACAGCCAAAATGTAGTGCTTACCTCGGTCACTACCATTATGGAAAGTGGTGTGACTGACCTAATGTCAGCATCGTCTGCAGGTATGGCACAGAAAAAGAAAGAGGAGAAAAATAAACTGGGAATTTTGACTCAAAAAAATACTAAGAGTGCATCCAGAGTCGCTTCTCCAGCTACAAGGGTAAATAGGAAAGAGACTCGCAAGCAAGCTTTGAGAGAAACACATAAAAATAATGCAGCTGAGAAAAAAAGAAAATCACTTCCAAAAAATGAGAAGTTGCAGGGTGCTGAAGTACAGAGACATTTTTCAGTTGTTTCTAATACAGACTCTGAGGATGTCGTACTTAAGTCAGACCTTCAAAGAGACAATGAAAAGAATAGGGATAATACCAGGGAAAGCTCAATAAAAGAAAATGCTCAGGGCTCTCAGTTATCTCCTTGGAAGCCTAAGATGAAAGATGTTGATACTGCAACAGAGAAAACTTTGAATATAACCCAAAAGCCACGAAATGAAGAAATGAGAGACTCTTCAGCTGGAATAGATATGGACGAGCAAAACAACTCAGACTCCGAAACTGTTCAAAACATCATTGAAAATATTCATGGGGATGTTTTACAAAGGTTTTCTATTCAAGAACCACCAGATTTTTCAAAACCCAGATACAGCAAAAGCTCCCTAGGTAATAAAGCACTGAACATAATGCAGGAGACTGGCAAGGGGCCTACCCAGTTTGGTACAACAAAGAGTTTATCTTCCTCAGTTAACCAAAAAGACCGTGCCGCAGAGCCTGGAAAGAAAGTGAAAGAGACACAAACAGAGAAAGAGAATGAAAGGGAAAAAGAGAAAGAAAATGAGAAAAGTACAGTGCGAGTAAGAGAAAAGGAGGTTGAAAGTAAAACTACTGAAACATATCATCCCCAGCACCTGCCAGAAAGTGAGCCTGGAGTTTCTCCTGCTAAATTTTTAGAAGACATTATCACTGAAACAGCTAACAAACTGCTATTTTCTTCCTTACCGGAAATTGAAACACCTGAAAAATGTATAAATGTAAGTGGTGATCAGAATCAAACTGAACTCCACCGTGCAGCTATGAAACTTGTCAGCTTACTGGTGAAGGAGTTTTCAGATGCTCAAATTAAGGTATTTAGGCCTGATGAGGGAAACCAATCTTTTGCACATGCAAGTAAAGTGTTTTCAGTTCCTACAGTACCTTCCAGAAATAAAGAATTAACTACAGATGAAGCATCATCAAGCATTATGATAAAAAATGTGGATAAAATGCCAGGCCTGTATAAAGTGACTGAGAAATTCTCTTCACCCAAGACACCTTTTCTAGATGGAATGCCATCAATTGATAAAATGCTGGTCAATAAAGTCGCTCACTCTTCTATTTGCAATATTTTCAAAGAATATGGATCTCAAGAATCTCTTTATCGGGACATTAACAGTAATGGGGAAAATTTAGTGAAAAGATTAACTAATGCAGTGATAAGTGACCTTTTTCAGCATCAGCTTAACTTGATATTCCATGATGAGGCTCCAGTTTCAGCATGTTTGCCTCTTGAATCTAAAGATCTTGTTAAAAAGGTACAAAAGGAGCCCCAGACAGCCAGCACAGCATCTCAGACAACATCACCATACACCATAATGTTGCCTCACCAATTTTTAGAGGATGTGATTTCTACCCTTTTATCAAAAATTTTCTCAAAAATATCCAACGCCATCACCAAAGCACAAACATCTGAAAACAAATTTTCCACAGAACTCAATTTCCTTCAAATGGAGCTAGTGAGTAAAATTGCAGCAGAGATTTCCAAAAATGAAGATATGATTATACAGTATGTAAAATCCTTGCATCCCAATGACAATGAAATCATTGAATTGGTGGTTCAGTCCATTTATGATAATCTATTGCCACAGTTTGGGTCACTAGAAATCATACAAAATTGTGTCTCGAGTGGATGCAGGCTTCTTTCAGAAACCATAGTTGACCTAGTTCTAAGAGAAGTGGCTGGCAATCAGTTGCAGAACTACTTTTGTGGAGAGTTAACTCCCCACCAATGTGCAGAAGTTGACAATGTTGTTGAAAACATCCTTTTCAATGTTATTCAGACTAGTCCACCTCAGTCGCCACATGCTCACAAAGTGTCTTATAACATAATAGAAGAAATTGCTGTAAAATTTTTGTCAAAGCTCTTATCTGTATTTCCAAAATTATATAAGCAAAGAATCAAATCTCCAGAAACTGAAATGCAAAAGATAACCTCAAAAATACTAAATTCGTTCCAAGAATTTATCTCCAAAAGTAAGATTAAACTTACAAGACCTGCCAAAGAAACACCTACTGTGTCTTTAGCGGACAGTGCAACTATTGAAAAAGTAGTTAATTCTGTTTACACCAGTGTTTTAAAACACTCTGGTTCCCATACTTCTGTATTTAAAGATTTAATGGGTCAGAGCAATATCCTTTCTGACATAATAGGTTTTTTAATGGTGAAAGAAATTTCCAATTCTGAATTTCAACCTCAAGTAGAAGAAGAAATATCAAGTTCAGAATTAGTTTTGGAAGCTGTCAAAATTATGGAAAAAGTAGTCAAAATTGTTGATAAATTTAAGTCCCAGGAACACTCTTCATCCAAAAAATGTTCTATATTAGATGCCACAGTTTTAGAGGAAACATTGGCTTTATTCTTGGCTAAACTAGTAAGGTCACCTTGTACCTTAAGCAAAGATACACACAACTTATCAAAACCTGACTTGAGTAAAATTGCATCTCAACTGACAAAATCTGTAACAGCTGAAGTCTCTAGAAGTAATATTAGTCTGGTAGCTGCCGATCCCAAAGACTACTCTTCAACTCTAGAAGAAATGGACATGATTTCTCAGGTTGTTGATTCTGTTTATGGTAATATGCTACAGCAATCTGGAAGCCACGAAGAACTTTACGACATAAAAGATGCAAACGCAGTCTTCCCTAAGGTGGCCAGTTTAATTATCGAGGGAGTTTCAAGAGTTCCTTTAGACAGGGTCAGCTTGGCGAGTTCGTATGCTGGTGTCTTCGAAGACCTAGACATTGACAGAATCATTGAAAAGACAGAAAGGCATGCTGAGAAAATGATGGATGACAAAAATAAGTCAAGTGAAGACAGATCTGGAGAAGAATGCTCCGTTGTAATAATTCCACATGTCGGAAAAAGAGCAATCAAAGTAGATCCACAGATTATTTCCCAGCACTTAGCAGTCATCTCTGTGAAGACTGAGCCACTGGAGAAAATGAAGACGGAATGTTTAAAGAGAACTGGACATAGCATAGAGGAGCTGAGACGTGCATCAGTAGATGGGAGAAGTTACACTGCTGTAAACTCCCCTGATGTAGAAAACAGAAAGAAAGAAAGACGTACCTCTTTGAATACTACAGGTCAATTGGATATAAAGCCCTTTGAGGTAAGTGCAAAGATGATGGCAGAAGGAGACCTGGTTGTTCTATGGTCTCCTTCCTCAAATCGTCATACAGGAGTGCATGTTTGTTGTTGCCCAGCCCAGTCGGGTACTGTTGCTCTAGCTCGTCCGTTCAGGTCCTTGGCTCACTGGTAGTGGCCTCAGCAGGACTGCAAATCACTCTAAAGGTCTCAGGCTACTTTTCCAAAAGAATACGAATATAAGTGCACACCCTTAACAATAACACCAGACTGCAATGACAGTTGCTACTTGAAGACTCAGAAGAAACACAATCTTGTATAATCCCTTTAGTTCTTCACTGTGGCTATCTAAAGGCTTCCCAAATGGGCCAGCTGATAGAACATCAGGGTGCATGAAACCATCTAAAACAATTTTAATTCTCACACTTCAAGCTCCACAGTAGCGTTCCTTTTATTTTAATAACATTCATCCACAAACATCAGATTGCAAAATCCTAGATTACACTTGTTCTTATGATTTAAATTTAATTTCACTGACATTTTCCATTTTCTCTATATTCTCAAGACGCAGCCAGTTTCCTTCCTTTTCTTGTAAAGCATCTGGTATTTGTAGTGGACCTTTGCTAAGGTGTCTGTGTGTACTTAAGGGTACAGTCTGTGACCTGGAGACCTTTGGAACAAAGTTTTCTGCAACCATGTTCCTTGGGGCATAAACTCAGAGTGAACTTTTTCCAAACACTTTCTGCATCCCATTGAACTAATTCTCCAGTATTTTTTTTTTAACCAAGAACATGTATTGGTACATTGTATACATAGTGATCACATTCATCAGTTAATTTGTACCTGTACGTGACACATCTTGGTTCCCCCCCTCACCCCACCCCTCCCTTCCACTCCCCCTCCATTTCCTATTTACAGTAGCTCCCATTGAACTAATTCTCAAGACTGATAAATAAGTCAATTACTTCTTTATATTTCCATATTCAGATACTGAGATTGGCAAGGATTGAACCTCCTTTAATAATCTTTACCATTAGTTTTTTGGAATATATGGTGGCCTCTTAATTGCCTCTTTTGGCCAGGCATGGTGGTGCACACCTATAATTCCATTACTGGGGAGGCTGAGGCAGGAGGATTGCCGTGAGTTCTAGGCCAGCCTGGACTACATAGTGAGTTCAATGCCAGCCTGAACTACATAAAGAGGCCCCGTCTCAAAAAAAGCAAAAAATAAGTAAATAAATAAATTACCTCTTTTGTCTAGGTTGTCATTACATTATCATAAACTTAGTGATAATCATATATATGTATTAATTATATATATATGTATAAAATTAATCCCCTGGGAGTAAAATTTTTGTGAAAAGATTATGTAATACAATTACTCAAAATCAGTTTTAAACGATAGAATTTTTGTAACAAATCCTGCTGTCAGGTACCAGTTCTTTTTCAAAGACACTTATGTACCACAGAAAGCAGAAAATGAGCTTGAACAGGAACAAGTGTCTGTGTCCTTTTAGGAGAAAGAACAACCTAGAACGGGGAGAGCAGCAGCCATGATAAATCAATTAGGGATATAAAATGTGTGCAGCACTCTGAGTATGAGCAGGGTCTACCCTCAGCAAAGGGCAGCAAAATAAAGACAGAAAGAGAAAGTGACTGGATCAAACCCTAGTCCAGATCAAATGTTGGTCTAGACATTTTTTTACCTTGCCACATAATTTAATTCTGTTTTGAAATACCATAAATTCTCACCTTTCAGACACCTGTATAGTAAAAATTCTTGCAATAACAAATGCCAAAGCCATGTAGAATGATTTCAGAATTTCTAGACTACTATTTTCTCTTCTAGAATGGATGATCAAAGTAGACTGCATTTTTAAAAAGAAATACTTCTGATAATTTGTTCCTGCAGAAGGTATTCCTTAAAGACATTGTTATCTGAAAAGCTTTCTTGCAGAGTAACAAAGAAAGATTGAGTTTAAAATTATTGAATACATTTACAGGTTCTGAGACATAGTTAAAAGGTATAGGAATGGGATAACTTGTTACTTAATTATAATAGTCTTATCTTTGATCTGTTTTTAACATTGAAAATAGAAGTGAATATTTGACAAGGGAAGTGAAAAGACATGAAGATTTATGCTTTAAAGAATATTTTGGACAGTATAAAGGATCAAGAGTGGAAGGATATGAAATAAAAATTCATATTCCACACATTTGGCTATTCATTAGTTTTACAAGTGAAGATCAGGAAATATATTGCATATTTTCTTAAAAATATATGCATTCAAATTTCTCTATGATCAAGTACTTAGCACTAAACAATGATGTTATCTACTTCTATCACAAAATTTTGAAAAGACAAAAATCGTGATTAATACAATTATTTTGTAAAATAAAATGTAAAGTTTAAGCAAAATACAACCCATGTTAGACATGATTTTTGGAATATTATCTGAATGTGAAAGAAATGACAAATAACAGAAAGTTACAGTTTTTGTGTCTTTTTAAAAAATATTACTTATTATACCAGTCAGTGGCCTTTGATGGTATTACTTAAATTGAAACAAATCATAAGAATATAGCTATCACATAGTATCACAGGGAAAAAAATGATTGAGATGTTTCTGTTTAATATTTGTTGCACCTTAAATTTCAGGCTTTTTGCAGAAATTCATTTCAAAATGTAAGAAAGCCTGATATCTCCAAGGTAGAGCTTTTAAAAGATGTTCGAAACAGGAAAGACCTCATCATTCGGTTAGTGGCTCACGATATTAATCAAGAAGATACAGAATACTTTACAGAAGAAGATACGATTTATGATGAAAATGAAATTGTTTTAGGAGAGTGTTTTGGACAAAAATCTATAGGAGAACTATCCGAAGATGAGGTGAAAGAAGTTTTGAAGCTAATAAAAGGCAAAGTTGTTTCTTCCAAGCCAAGAACCAGCACAAGCAATGTGAAACAGTCTTTAACACTAACCAGATGTTCTCAGCCCACATCTACCTCAAATACTGAATATATGGAAGCAAACTCAAATCAAAGAACAGAATGTAACAAGACACAAGGTGACAGAGCTGCCGCAGACTTTGACATCACCACTGCCAAAACCTTGACTGAGACACACCCCTCCAGGAAGCGAAGATCTCACCGTAAGGTAAGTGAGAAACATGACCGCCAATGCCCAGAAAGAGTAGAGAAGTTCACAGATTCTCCCAGGAATTCCCTTCTGGTGAGGCACAAAAGAATGTCGAATAGATTCTTTGTCCTCCCAAGCCTGTAGCTATTTACAAACTAGGTAAAATAAGACATACCAATGAAACTAAGGCAAAGTAAATAATGCAGAGAAACCCAGATTTATTAGAATTTGAGGGGAAACAAAATGGAAACAAGTTAAGAGAAATACAAGGTAATTACTGTAAACTATAGATTCCAGCTCTTCTGTATTTAGGCCGGTCATTGGACATTTCTTAGAAAGAGTCTCATGCCAAGGGATGGGATCTGAAAGCCAGTTGAGATGGGAAGGAGTTAGAGAAAAATCCACAGAAATTGACATTGCTGTTTAGCAACCCCCACGAGTACAAAAGAAAGAAAAAAGGAAAGAAAGAGGGAGGAAAGGATAAATTCAGATGTGTTTCAATTCTCACTCTCTCTTAATAGGTTGCAAACTTTAGACATGTTACATAGTTTTTTCTTAAATAATACTCTGCCCTATTGCCCAAATTTAACAAGTTACTGAAAATATTTTTGATATCACCCTTTCAATCAGCCATTAACTCCACTCTCACCATACTGAACAGTTCTTCTTACTGGTTCCAAAACCTCAAAGAACAATCTGGGTGTCAGTGACCTTTTGGGTTAGCCTTGTCTAAAAATACATTCTCTTCCTGTTTTTGGAAAATATATAATTTAGGATTCCCTGATGAGACAATTTTGAATTGATTGTTCATTTGATATGATTCCCAGGTTAACACAAAAGCTGAGATAAACCAGAGAAAACAAATAGGTATAACTTTAGTCAATTCAGAAGTACACATTTTCCCCAAAAAACTGTTCTTCTTTTTAAACTTAGTAAAATGTGAGGAAAATATATTTAAAGTTTAGAAATATAAAATTATATTTTCAAACACTTTACTGGGCTTACATTTAAAATTATTCAAAACTCGGTCTCATGATTTAGTATATATTCACTAATCATTTCAAAAATTGTATTAGAAAAGAAATTTCAATTAGAACTATGTCTTTATCCATCTTTTAAGTAATCTCGGAAACCTTTTCTCATTAAAGTATGGATTAGACTGTGAAAAGTCCAATCAGATGGGAAAGTACATATGAAATTCTACTTTTGTGTAATACCTGATTTGCAAATTTGCAGAAAGAAAAAAGGAGTATTGTTGCTGAACCAACACATCACTTCATACACAGAATTATGAGCACATCTTCATACAACCAAGAAGATCTCATATCATCTTCCAGGTAAATGAAATTAAAACAATACACACATAGAAATCTGAGATGAATGGAGTGTGTATGGAAAGAATGAGTCCATGGTGAAGCTGTAATAGCGTAAATATTCAGCCTCAGTCCCTCATTTATCCCTCCCTACGTTGACTCCTCACAGTGGGTACTTTCTAAGTGTCCTTTTACTACCTGCCCCCCGTTTCTATTTACCTAGCTTCTAAGTCCTTGTTTTTGAGACCTTCATTCTAGTGTGTCAGGTTGCTAATATGTTAAGGTATTATTATTTTTTTTTTTTTTGTGGTGCTGAGGATTGAACTCAGGCCCTTGTGCTTGCAAGGCAAGCACTCTAATCACTGAGCTAAATCCCCAGCCCCAAGCTATTATTTTAAACTGAGAACTAGGCATTGGGCCAGCAAGAGATCATGCAGTATCGACACAAAAGAGTTCCTTCTCGGCTCTCTTAAATAAGCTGACAATTCCAATGTACAATACTGCCTATGAAATGAATCCAAAGAAGAAAATTAGAGATATAAGTTGGACCATTAATGGGTGAATTCTACAAAGCAACAGATTTTGACTGTGAGCTTTAAAAAATGGATAACATTTCTCAGAGAGGAAGATGATCCAAAATTAGATTAATATGGGAGCAAATTATGGATTGTATGTCAGTGATAGAGCACAGAGATGAACAAGGTACACTGCTGTTTGAAGTCTGATTAATAATTCTATCAAAAATAGTTAAAACATCTAAAATTATAGTTAAGTTTCTAAGAATACATGTAACCTAGAAAAGGTAACATTTTACATATATGGAGAAAATTTGGGCATTTGAAGAAAATTCTATCCAGTTACATTCTGTTTGTCCACTAACCATGATAGAATTGCCTTTTTTCAACGTGATACTATATTGGGACATCTATACTTAGCCTGCTGTTGCCTCCTTTACCTTGTAAAGTAATTAACACACATAGCTTGTAGTGCAGGCATTTTTCCCTGTTGTTTGTGTAAGTGAAGTAGAGAAGGGGCATAGAAAATATTAAATAAAAATCAATTTGGACTAAGTAATATGGCACCAGGAAGCTTCAGACCTTCGTTTCCCCATAGAATCAAAGACTGAAATACAAACTGGCTAAAACAACTTTCTAAGGGCTCTAGAAACTAATCAAGTATCTGCTGTACACAAGTGAACAATCAAGGAAAAAGCCACACTGAGGATGACAAAGAAACTTTGAAATTTTACCTACTCTTCCTCGATCATGCATAGTACAACGCAGTTGGGAGGAAGGAATCTAATTCCTTGTTCTCTCATTTATGGCAGCACTTGTTTGCAATATTTTGTCCTGTCTATAGGATCACGAAAAAATATTTTTGTCTCAAATGACTAAGAACTCCAAAAGACTATGGTGCGGTAGCTTGAATTTAACCCTGGAAACCACAGAAGGTACTAAAACAGCAGTGGCCATGAGGAATCACAAACACATTAGACCAGAGATTATGGAAAGTGAAATACCATGGAATATCTAAGTCTCTGAGAAGAACCAGGATGCTAGATAGTATCTCAGAGCCATATGAAAATATCAAATTCTCGCCTTTAGGATTCGCTTCATTCTCAGGTGAATGCTAACCACTTCTGTGGCTGAGAGTGCGCAGATGGAGTGCTGGCTGCACGATGACTTTTTATGCTGAGATATGCCTTGCAAACGTTCCTCCCCATGAAGTGTGGGAAACGTCTTCCAGCCCTCTCCACCTGGCACCTGCTGTAATTTGTTTTGCTGCAGAGGGGCCTGCTGCAGAGGAGCCCCTTCCAGAAGCCTCTGGAAATGGGAATCTAACACCTGATTCCAGAATGCAAATTAGGTGCAGGTGGGAGGGGAGGTAAGGGGAGTGTCCAGGAAGAAATAAAAATGGCAAATAAATACATGAAAAAGGGTTCAACATCACTAGTCATTCGAGAGATGCAAACCAAAACAACGTTAAGATTCCATCTCACTCCGGAAAGAACAGCGATTATCAAAAAATCAACCAATAACAAATGCTGGCAGGGCTGTGGGGAAAAGGAACCCTTCTCCACTGTTGATGGAAATGTAGACTGGTCCAGCCACTGTAGAAATCAGTATAGCAATTCCTCACAAAACTACAACTAGAGGTTCCATTTGATCCATCTATTCCTCTACTGGGCATCTTCCCAGAAGAATTAAAATTATCATACCACAGTGATATATGCACAGCCATGTTTATAGCAATACAATTTGTAATAGCTAAGTCTTGGAAACAACCTAAATGCCCAGCAACTAATGAATGGCTAAAGAAGATTTGGTTTTTGTACACAATGGAGTACTACTCTGCCATAAAAAGGATAAACTAAAGACATTTGTAGGTAAATGGATGTACCTTGAGAACGTACTCTTAAGTGAAATAAATCAGACCCTCATGAGTACGCACTGAATTGTTTCTCTGATATGAGAAACCATAAGCGTAAATAAGAACAAAGAGGTGTAATAGTGCTTGCCTCACAAGCACAAGGCCCTGAGTTCAATCCCCGGCACCAAAAAAAAAAAAAAAAAAAAAAAATGAGGTGTAATAGATATTATATAAAAGGAAGACAATGTTCAAAAGAGAGGAGAACTAGAAAAGAGGAAGAGGGAAAAGAAGGAAGGGAAAAAGGAAAGAAAGGGGAAAAGGAAAAAATGGAAAAATATAAATAAACCTGCTCTAAATAGGGAAGGGGGGAGCAGAAGGGAAGAGTGGAGAAGAGGGGGAAAACCAAGATACATCATGTTACAGGTACAAAATAGCCATGATGAATATGATCATTATGTATACGATGTACCAATACATACTCTTGGTAAAGAAAAAAGAAGAAAAGAAAAGAAATAATAAATATCTTAACATTTATGGGTCAAAAAAGAAAAAAAGAAAATATCAAATTCTCTAGTAAAGAGAAACATGGAAAAACATTAAAAAGGCATTCAAATTTTGGTTCATAGGTCCACTTTTTCTACAGGATTTAAAAGACAAATGCAGAAAACTTAAAATTATAAATCTGTATTGATGAGTATAGAATATATAATGATCTCATCAGACATCAATAACATAAAGAGGGTAGAGGCACATCTTTAAAGGCGTAGAGTTTCTATATAAAATTAAGGTTAACATAGTGTACATTTAAGAATTTTAGGATGTTATATATAATCTCTGTGCAGTCACAGAAAAGGTCTACAGAATATACATAAAGTGAAATGAAAAGGGACTCAAAATGTGGCAGTGAAAGTCAACAGCCAAACACAAATGATAATAGTAATGGAGGAAATGATATGCATCAAAAGTTATAAGGCACGAAAGTAAATTAAGAATGACAAAAGTAAGTTTATCCCTATCAGTAATTATCAGAAGTGTGAATAGATTAAACACTTAAACATAGCAGGACAAAATGGATTTAAAGAGCAGGATCTAAATATATGTAGACCAAAAGAAACTGATGTTAATCTAAATTCACATAAAGTTTAGTAGTGGAAGCATAGAAAAAGACACATCACTGCAAATTAAACACCAAAAGGGAGCCGGGGTACCTAAACTACCATTCGACGAAACAGACTTTAAGTGAATAATTGACCATGTAAGGACTGAAATATCTAAATTGTGAGCCACATAAACCTCTCAACCTTTAAAATGTAGGTGTTGGGTATTTTGTCCCAGCAACAAAAAAAAAGTGACAAAGACAGTTTTTATAGAATAGGGATCGTTGCTGTGATGCCTCCTGACCATGTGGTTCAGAAACCTTTGGGACTGGTTCATGGGTGGAGTGTGGAAAATTTTGGAGATGCCAATTAGAGAAACCTTAGAATACTGCAAGCTGAGCTTGGTGGGAGGTTCTGGCCAGGGCTCGGAAGCACAGAATGTTCATAAAAGTAGAGACAGTAAAGATCAGACTCAGGAGGCTTGAAATGGGAACAAGGACTCCATTCGCAGTTGAACTAGTGACTTATGTGTGCTATTCTCTGGCAGAAATTTGTTTACATTTTTTCTCATGTCATGAGATTCTGCAGGAGACCAAGATTAAGGACGGTGGACTAAATGAACCTGGCAGGGAAAATTTCAGTGCAGGCCAACATTTAGGGTGTGGCTCTTGTTGGTGGCTTTTAGCCAGGTTTATACTCAAAATCAGGATAAAAAATTCCACTTAAATTATTTTCAGTTTTGCCAGAAAGAAAGTGCACACAAACATGGATCAGAGGAGAGCTTGGTTGCTGAAAGATTAGCATTAAAACAAAGCCAAGTACTTTGGATCAGGACAATAAGAAAATGGCTTTAAGGCATGTCAGGAATCAGCAAGACTCCTCTATTGGAGGCTCAAGGGTGCAAAGGTGTTAAGACTTGAGAAGAAAGCCCCAGACACTGCCTTAGGACTGCCTAGGGAATTGGTTTCCCAGGATTTGGTTCATAGGGCTCAAAAATCCAGGCTCTTGGAGTCTACTACAGCTGATTCAAGGGGGCCTGCTACTGTGCAAGCTGCCTGAAGACCTTACTATCATCTGCATGGTGCTGTTCGTACAGGCATGCACAATGCAGTAGTTGTAGGGTCAGGAAATTTTCCAACCAGATTTCAGAAGGCCTGTGAGGCCAGATATTGTGTTGCTGAAACACCAGTACATGAAGCTGTTGAGAGTAAGGCCAAAAGTGCAACATCCTCCCCTAGAAAGTTGAAGAAACCAGGAACACGAAATGTCTGAGGAAAGTCACAACTACTGAGCAAATCCTAGCTCAAGAGAGAAACCATGAAGGTTATAACCACCAGCAATGCTAGGTAGTTATAACCTTGGGGTTATAACCCTAAGGGGTGGGGCTACCTAAGCCCATTAGAGTTCACATCTCACCACAGCTTGCCCTAGGATCTGCATACGGAGCTACAGATTAACGTATGTCATGCTGTGTTTCTGTCTTGATTTGGTAGCTTTCTATACACCTTTTATCTACCTTTTGGGGTAGGAATGTTCACCCTGTTGAAGATTGAAAGTATTTAACTTTCTCTTTGATAGTCATAGGGCTCACAGCCAAGAGTTTTCTTTCAGTCTCTCAGAAGAAGCTTTGGACTTAGACTTTTAAGCAATGCTGAACTGTTAAAATTTGACAACTCTTAGAGACTAAATGCATTTTGCATGAAGGTATTTGCATGAGTCTTTTGGGAGCCAGGGTTGGAATGTTGTACTTTCTATCTAGAATAGACCCTAAAGCCTCATGTGTTTGGAAAGTGATTTGATTATGGGAGCATCATAGTTGAATGTGCCATTAGGAAGTATGGTCTTGTCAGAAATGTGGGCTTAACCAGAAAGGATGTATCTCCCTTTCAGATCCTCCCTCCCTTCAACGATGCTGCTAAAAATTCAAGAGCCGAAATTTCTAAAATGTGAACTGAAATAAACCTCTCCTCTTTTAAAATTGTGGGTGTTGGGTATTTTGTCCCAGCAATGAGTGAAGTAACTAAGACAGTAACTAAAGATATAAAAGATTTATTCCTCAAAATCACTGAAGAAAACTTTCCAAATCTAGGGATTAAAATGCTCACCAAGGTAAATGAAGCATATATAGTATAACCCAAAATAGACATTTCAGGAAAAAAAGAAAAAAGAAAGAAACCTTTCCATGACACATCATGCTTAAAGGCCAGAAGGGCATGGAGTGAAGTTTTTCAGTCCTGAATAGAAACAATTGCTAATCCAGATTACTATATTTTACAAAATTATCCTTCAAAATGGGTGGAAAAATAAAATTCTCTCATGACAAAGACTAAAGAAATTCATGACCACTAATTCAAGAGAATCCTAAATACTCAAGGGTATTCTAAAGAGAGACACTGAGGCCAATATCACCACAAAGAACCTCCCCCTCCCCCTCCAAAAAGAGTATATCTGAGTAGTTAACAGGAAGATACAAAGGAGTCAATAACAGGAATCGTAAATACCTTTCAGTATTAGCACTTAATGTAAATGGAATTCAGCAAATCATTAAAAAGATCATACATTATGAGCAATTCATTTTCATTCTAGGGATGCAAGCATGGTACAACATACATTAATCAATAAATATAGTATATCCTATAAATAGAATTAAGGATAATAATTGCATGATCATTTGAATAGATGCAGAAAAAAATGCTTTGAGACAATCCTCCATACATTCATGATTTTAAAAAAACCCTGACAAAAATAAGTATTGAAGAACCTTGTATCAAACTAGTAAAACCATTTATTTCAAACCCATAGCCAACATCATACTACAACATCATACTACATCAGGAAAAATTGAAAGCATTTCTTCTAAAAGCAGTAACAAAACAAAGGTCTTTGTTTTCATTCTACTTGTTCAATAGAATACTCACAACTTTAGCTAGAGCAGTTGGAGAAGAGAAAGAAATAAAAGAAGTATGAGTAAGAAAGGAAGAGATCAAAATACATTTAATTGCAGATAAGATCTTTTACAATGAGGATATAAAAACTCTACAAGAAAACACTTAGAGTTAGTGATCAAATTCAGGAAAATAGCATAATACCAAATCAACACATATAAAAAATGAATAGCATTCCTGTAAACCAACAAAGAACCCACCAAGAAAGAAATCAAGAACGTAATCCCATTCACAGTAGCTTCAAAAAGAAATGTTAAAAAAAAAATGAAATGTAACACCTAAGAATCAACCTAACGACGTAAGAGAGCTCTATAATAAAAACTATAGTGCTTGGAAGAAAAAGATTGAAAAAGACATTAGAAAATAGAAAGCCATCCCATGTTCTTAGACATGTAGAATCAATATTGTCAAAATGGCAACTTACCAAAAATTATATATAGATTTAATGTAATTCCAATCTAAATGCCAACATTATTTTTATGGAAGTAGAAAAAATAATTTTCAAATTTATATGGAAGAAGAAACCCAGCATAGCTGAAGCAACCATGAGCACAAAGAGTGAAGCAGAAGGTACAACAATTCAAGTATTTGAGTTAGACTACAAAGCTATACTAGTAAATACATCATGATATTGTCACAAAAATAGACATATAGGCCAATGAAATTGAACAGAACCCACATGATCCGCCCCGTGCACCATTAGCCCTCTGATCTGCATGAAGGAGCTAAAAACAAATGCTGGAGAAAAGATAACCTCTGTAACCAAAGGTGCTGGGAAAACTGATTACTCACCTGCAGGAGAAGGAATCTGGACCCATACATATTATCCTGTACTAAAATCAAATCAAAATGGATATCCAATACACACAATTTAAATGAGGAAACCTCTCAGTTTGTAGAGGTTGCAATCCATAGTCCCCTGGCGATAAGGCAGAATGACATTAGAGATAGGCATGGCAGACGTGGACTGCTCATCACAGGAAGGCAGGAAGCAGGGAGGGAGCGAGGGAGAGAGAGAGAAAGATATCAAGCAAGGGGGAAAGAAGATACACCCTTCCAAGCCATGTCCCCCTGTGACCCACCTCCTCTGACCAGGTTTCATCTTCCAATAGCACATTCAGGTATAAACTCAGTGGATTAGTGATAACCATGCCCAGTGATCAAATCACTTCCCAAAAGCCCCACCTGTGAGCATATGAGTCTTTGGTGGGACATTTAGCTATAAACCATAACAGATCTAGCTACAAAAACAGAAACACTGAATCTGCATCTGCTGGGAGATAAAATAGGGGAAACAACTAAAGACATAGGCATAGGCAAGTAGTTACTGAACAAAACCCTAATTGCACAGGAAATAATACGGAGAATCAACAAATACTATTGTATCACATTAAAAAGCTCCTGCAGAGCAAGGAAAACAATCAACAAAGTAACAAGTCAACCTACAGACTCTAAGAAAAATTTTGCCAGCTAATCCTCTAACAGAGGATTAATATATCAAAAATATAAAGAACTCAAAGAAAATCAGAACACAAAATAACAAAATACCCAATGGGAAAATGAGATGGATAGACACTTTTCAAACAAAGAAGTACAAGTGGACCATGAGTACATGAAAAGAAAAAAAATTCAGCATCTTTGCCCATTAGGGAAATGTAAATCAAAACCACGCTGAGATTCCATCTTACTGCAGTCTCATAATGGCTATTGTTTAGGATACAAAAAAGCAATTCCTAACAAGGATGTGGGGACAGGGACCCTTCCATGCTCCTGGTGAGAATCTAAACTAGTATAATCTATGTGGAAATCAGTACAGAAATTCGTCAAAACAATAAAAGTAGAAATTTCATTTGACCCAGCTGTATGTCACCTGGGTGTCCTGCCTAAAAGTTTGAAGACGTCCTATTGCAGTGACGCCCATGTTTATATGATCACTCTTCACAATAGCTAATCTATGGAAGCAGCCCCAACGCCCATCAACAGATGAGTGGACAAAGAAAATGTGATATATGTGCACAGTGAAATATTACTCAGACATAAAGACTGAAATAGTGTCATTTACAGGTTAATGGATGGAAATGGAAACCATCATGTTAAGTGAAATTCACCAGATCCAGAAATTAAATATCATAAGTTTTCTCTTATATAAGAAACCTAAAATAATTTAATGAATAATAAGGAAGAAATAACAGGATACCAGGAAGTGGTCACTTAGAGATGTAGAAGGGGATCATTGTGAGAAGTGAAGAAAGGGATGGAGATAACGAGATTGAACACTACCTAGATATGTTCAATCGATGTACCAACTTCTCCAAACAAATCTCACTATTAATGTAATATTAATATACATTAATAAAAAGTCCAAAATCAAAAAAGATGAAATTAAATTGGCAAAAATTAAAAGGGGTTATAAGAAAGAACTATTAAATTTTATGTAAATAAATTGAATGACCCAGATGAAATGGATGAATTCTGAGCATGGAACCTTCTGTGACTGAATCGGGATGCATTAGAAAAATCTGAGCAAGTCTGTAACTAGTAAGTGTACAGGATCGCTAATAAATACCTTCCTAATAAAGAGACGCTCAGGACAGATGATTGTGCTGGTGAATTCCAGCAGAATTTAAAGAATTAATATCAATTATTAAACTTTTCCAAACAATGAAGAGAACACTTCTAAATTAATAATTCCAGCATTACCTTGAATCTACAGCCACTAAAGGAACCTACAAGGAAAGAAAATTACAAATCAATATCCCTGTTGTGTACTAATGAAAAAAGAATGTCCTCGACAAATAGTAAAAAACCACATTTAGCAACATGTTAGATTTGTACACTAAAATCGGGTGAGATTTACCCAAGGAACGCAAGGATGTTTTAATATACTCAGACAAACCTAGGTGACACGCTACTTTAACAGAACAAAGGAGAAACACATGCACACACATGCATGTCTATCTCATGTGATGTGGAAAAAAAACAACTGTTTTCAGAAATAGAAAAATTAAACACTTGTTCATATACCCAACAAACCTGGAAGATAAATATAATCTCTTATGGGACTGCTACGTGTGAAAAATTTATAGCTAACATCGTCTTCTCTGAGCAAAAGTGAAGGATTTTTTCTCCTAGATTAGAAGCAAGAAAAAAGACTCAACCTTTGCCACTTCCATTCAATATGGTCCCAGAAGTGCTACCCAGAGAAATTAGTCAAACAAAGAAATAAAAGGCATTTGAAGCAGGAGAATAGGAATAAAATATATGCAGGTGATATCATCTGCAGATTATGTGATTTTATATGGAAAACCCTAGAGTGTTCTCCCAAATCTTATCACAGCTAATGAAATTATGTATCAGAATAGCAGGACACTTAGTCAACACACAGTAATTAGTTATTCTTTCTACATATGTAAAAAGAACTATCTAAAAAGAAAATTTAAAAATTCCATTTACACTAGTCTCTAGCAGAATAAAACAGGGATATACTTCACTGACAAAGTAAAAGGCTTGTAGATCAGAAATTACTCACCATTCCTGTAAGAAATTAACAGGACACAAATAAGTGGATTGGAATATTTAATACTGTTACGATGTCATTACTATCCTGAGTGAGCTACAGAATCAAAGAAATTCTTACCGAGAAAAAATCCAACTTTTTTTCGGAAATAGAAAAATTCATCCTAAATTTTATTGGAAGTTTAAGAGACCTTTAACAACCAAAATAAGCTTGAAAAATAACACTGGAGGTCTCTCAGTTCCTGATCTTAGAACTTAATAAAAAGCCACACTTAACAAACGGTGCGGTATTGATATGCAGACAGGCTTGCAGTGCAGTGAAATGGACTAACAACCTCAGAAGTAAACCTCTCAGTATACAGTCAAAGGCTTTTGATGACACTACTTAATGGGTAAGAGGTGGGCTTTTCAATAAGTAGTACTGGGGAAAAATAGATATCCAAAAGCAAAAAGTCAAACAACAACAAAGATGAAAATGGAACATTTACTTTATACTACACAAGAATTACCTCCAAATGAACCAAATATTTAAACACCTGGGCTATCAACTTTAACAAAAAGATCTAGGAGAAGCACTTCATGACATTGGATTTGGCAGTAATTTTTTTTTATATGACACCAAAAGTGCACACAGGAAGAAGAAAAATAGGCAGTTGTATTTCGTCAAAATTAAAAATTTGTGTGTTTCAAAGGACACTGTTAAAAGAGTGAAAAGTCAACACATGGAATGAAAGAAAATATTTGCAAATAATATATCTGGTAAGGGATTAATATCTAAAGAACTTGTATAATTCAATAATAACAGCAGGAACAACCTGAATGTAAAAACATGCAAACAACTCAAATAGAAAATTCTCCAAAGAAGCTGCACAAATGGCTAAGAAGACAGAAAAACATGGTTGACCCTCTCTAATCATCAGGAAAATGTAAACCAAAACCCCAAGGAGACACTGTTTTTAAACTCATTATGATAGTTATTGGGGGAAAAACAGTTGGGAAGGAGGAGAAGAAGTAAAGAAAGAAAGAAGAAAGAAAATAACAAGCATTAGTTAAAGATATAGAGAAATTAGAACCTCAGTGCCCTGAAAATATGTATATAAAATGGTATGGCCACCGTAGGGAGCACTGTTACTGTCTCAAAAAATTAAACACAGAATGAGCATGTGGACCCATAATTTCACTTCTGAGTATATATCCAAAGGAACTGAAATTGGAAAATGTATACACCCATCTATGTTCATAGCATCCTGCTCAGTAAACAGTGGCAGCAACCCAAGTGTCTGTCAAAGGAAGAATGAATAAACAAAACATGTCATATGTATTCAAGACGTTATAACCCAGTCTTAATAAGAAAGTAAATCCTAACACTTGCTACAATAGGCATGAACCTTGATGACATTATGCTGATTGCAATAAGTCAGTCATGAAAGGTCAAAAACCACATGATTCTATTTTTATGATGTTCCTAGTAGTAAAATTCAGAAATGGAAAGTAGAAATAGAATCCTTTACCTTATTTTCTCTATTCTTTGTCATTTTTTATTTTTCAAATTTTGCTGCTTTTATTCTCCCGTTCCATACCAACTCCATCTTTACTAGTATTACTGTTCAGCTTTACTAAACGTTAGATAGTTCACTCTGTGCTATTATTGTTGACTTCTTTTCTACTGTTAATTGTGGTGCAGGTGTTGCATTTAGTAGATAACTTATTTACTGTATGTCGCTGTTTGGTTTCCTTTTGTGCCTATATAATAATTACAGATCATTTTTACATTAAAAAAAAAAAAGGAAAGAACAGTGGTCTCCAGGAGGTGAGGAGAGATGGTCTATTAGCAATTACAGTGTCAGGCGGGGAAAACGAAAATGTTTCAGAGATTCATAGTACGTATTGCACAACAATGTTAATATACAGAATGCTGCAGAACTATACATTTAAAATGGTTAAGCTGATATATTTTATGTGTATTTAATCACAATTTTCAAGCTGGAAAAAGGCAAGTTAGAAATCATGTTCGTAGAGTTTGAAATTTCCACAATGCGCTATCACAGGTTTGCGTCCATGTGAATAATGACTGATTGCTTTTTTGCTTTGCTAGTAATTTCTTCACCTGTTAAATACAAAAATAAAAATGATGTCTTTTTTTCTTTTGTTTTAGTGAGGACGAAGAGTCTGATGATATTCCAAGCACTAAGATACTAAAAGGTTGGATTTTTTTGTCTCAATTTTAGAAAGTATTCAAAATGAAACTTTACCTACTGCTTCAATAACTTAATTTTATCCTTTGATAAATTTTTCATTGTAAAGTTTGAAATTAATTCTTTTTTTTCCTTTGAGCATGTGTATTGTTGGAAAGTGATCACTATTATATCACTTGGGCGTTAAAATGGAAAAACTACTTTGCCTTGTCTGAGTTGCTTTTAATACTTCATCAATGAATTTGGTATCAAATATTTTGTGTTGTATTATGAAGTTACCATTATCATGCTTCTGTGGGCGGGGGGGGGGGGTATATTGTCATGCTAGTTTGTATCTGGGCCAGAACCCATTGTCTTGGATTTTAATTATTTCTTTACAACGGTATGTTCTCTGTGCAGCATATCTTGGTTCTACAAAAGTATACAAAAGGCTTTTTAAAGCTAAATCAAGCTAGGATGAATTTTTTTTTTCTTTCTCTTTAAGTAATTATTTTTATGGACTCCTTAGGAGGACATGTGTTAGGAAATTTTAGTCCTCTATTTGTTCAAACCTGAGAGGATAAATGTGATTCTAACAATGACAGTAATGGCAAAATGTAGGGTGTTGTATGTATAATAGAATCCTCTTTATGTAATAGATGGGAAAACTCCAGCTGAGGACAAGACAGAGACACATCCAGTGTTGGTCTAAGTCAGAAACAGTTCTGTCTGGATCTTATCATTTGCTCTTAAATTCACTCTCCTGTTTGTTTTGTCCAGCTTCCTTGCTGTGATCATGATTGGTTCTTCTGTCCTTTGGTCATATGGGAGCTGTCCAAATCAACAGCTCATTAGTTCATTCAAAGATGTATTCTCAGTCTCCTTTTAGTCATGAGATGCAACGTGCAACAAGACTAACAAAGTTCTTGCATAAATGGAATTTACACATTAACCTGGGTGGGGAGTCAAAGGGTGAAAATATGTTCATTTTACATACTGATAAGTACTCGCCTCATGACAAGAGTGCCTGTCACTGCAGTGGCTTGAAAATTATCATCCAGGCGTCAGCCTGACACCCTGTTACCTTTGCCACTTCCTCCTCTGTTTCTCCTCTGGGCTTACTTCACTTCAACCTCACTGACTTCCTGGTTGTTCCTCAAAACTTCCAGGCATCTGAAGCTTTTACACCTGCTGATGCTCCTGCAGTTTCCCCCTGGAGCTTCAATGCTCATTCTGCACCTTCAGATCTTCACTCAATTGTAATTTTTTCTGAGAGATCTCCTCTGATCACACTCAGAAGGTGCAGCTATTTCCCATCATGGCTCCACCTATCCCACTTCTTTGCTTTCTTTCTCTCCCTGACACTTTTTTAGTTATTTGACTTTTGCCTCTCTCTAGAATGGAAGCTTCACGAAGTAAGGATTTATGTCTGTTTGTGGCTGTATTTTTAATATCCCAAAATGGTCCAGTAGCACATAGTGCATGAGGGTATCGTGGGGAGACAGGAGAGACCATGGCAGGAACTGAGAAGGCAGAACGGCACACATTTGGGTGGGTGATATTGAGGGACGCCTGAGATAGCAGATTCAAGCTGAGATAGCAGATAAACAATTGGATATTTAAGTCTAGAGTTCAATGGAGAAGTCAGGCTGGATGTACATATTCCTACTTTCATAAAATACACCATAAAATTTCAACATATATCTGAATAGGTGGACCTCTTAAATTTCATCAGTAATTTTTTTGTGTCTCTTCATCAAAACAATTTTCTTCTTTGTTCTGGGGGTCTGATACCTGTACAGTGTAGAAATTTAAAAATTAGTGTTAGTTATTTAAGTGCAAAAGTTGGTACAATTACATGCAATATAAAGTTCAGACCTGAAGAATATAACTAACCAATCATAAAACTCCACTAATTTTGTCAGATAATTAAATCTTCCTCATATTTTGGTGAAATTGAGGTTTTACTTTGTTTTTCCCCTAGAATTTGCAGTACCTCAAAGAGTAATTCAGAGTGATTGTGTAAGCTGTTGATAAATACATGTGTGTAAAATGTATACATTTTGTTCATATATTTCACTGCACACCCCTACAGAACAGCCGTGGAACACAGTTTCCTTCTAGAGATGAGGAAATTGAAAGTAAAAAAAGTTAGATTTTTTAAATTAATTTTTTTGGTCCATTTTAGAGATACATAACGATCACATTCGTCATAGGGAATTGGTACCTGTACATGATATATCCTGATTCTTTTTTTTTCCCATTCCCTTCCCCTCCTTTCAATTCTTCCTTCCCTCCTTATTTACAAAAGCTTCGTTTCTATTTTTTCCTTCTATTCTTTTTTTTTCTAGTTTTTCCCCCAGTTTTTTCCCCTTCCTCCCCTTCCCCCTCCCCCCACCTTATCCACCTTCTCATTTGAACATGTTGTTCCTATTTCACAACATTTATTTATACATTTTGGTCCTTACTTACCCTTTGGATTCTCACAACAGAGAAAGAATGTGATTTTTTTTTTTTTTTTTTTTTTGGTGGTGCTGGGGATCGAACTCAGGGCCTTGTGCTTGCAGGGCAAGCACTCTAACCACTGAGCTAAATCCTCAGCCCCGAATGTGATATTTAAATATGTGTGTCTGCACATGTTTAAATACCGCATAGTTTCTCTGGTGTGAGAAACTGAAGTGTATATAAAGACTAAAATGTATTATATTGGGAAAGGGAAGAAAATGTCCAAATGGGAAAGGGAACAAGGGAGGGGAAAGGAACAGAGGGACAAGAGAAATAAGAAATGGAAGGAAAAAATGGAAACAAACCTTTTGTAGATAAGGAGGGAGGAGGGGGTGAAGGGAGGGGAATGGGAAGAAAAGAAGCAACAAGCTATGTCATGTACAGGTACAAATCCCCTCTGATGAATGTTATCACTATGTACACCTAAAATGTACCATTAAAATAAAATTTAAATAAATAAATAAATAAATAAATATGTGTGTCTGATTTACTTCACTTGAGTATGGTCTCAAGGTGCATTCATTTACCTATAAATGTCTCAACTTTATCCTTTTTTATGACAGAGTAGTACTCCATTGTATAAAAAAATCACATCTTCTTTATCCATTCACCAGCTCATGGGCATTTGGGCTGTTTCCAAGATTTAGCTATTACTAATTGTTCTGCTATAACATGGGTGTGCATATATTGCTGTGGTATGATGTTTTTCATTCTTTCAGGAAGATATCAAGAAGGGGAATGCTGGGTCAAATGGAACCTTTAGTCCTAGTTTTCTGAGGAATCCCCACACTTATTTCTGCAGTGGTTGGCCCAGTCTACATTCTTAGCAACAGTGGAGAAGGGTTCCTTTTTCCCCACAGCCAACCAGCATTTCTTATTGGCTGGTTTCTCAATAACAGCCATTCTTTCTGGAGTGAGACGGAATGTCAGTGTTATTTTAATTTGCATCTCTCAAATGACCAGTGATGTCGAACACTTTTTCATATATTTGCTGTTTCTACTTCTTCATCTGAGAAGTGTCTATTCATTTCAGATGCCCGTTTGGGGACTGGCTGTTTAAATTTGGGGGGATCTGATTTTTTTTAGTTCTTTATATATTCTAGATGTTAGACCTTTGTCTGAGGAGCAGCTGGCAAACATTTTTTCCCATCTGTGGCTTGTCACTTCACTCTGCTGGTGGTAAGAAGTTGGATTTAATTGGCCAATGTTCACACAGCCCTAAGCAGCAGAACTGAGACTCAGACTCTGCCTTTTTGATCCCATTTTATCTGTCTCCCAAGCACTGGATCTCTGCCACTGTCATTTCTAACTTCTCGACAAAAACCTCATTTACTGGTATGTTGAGGGTCGCCTGGAACCTTAGACAAATTTAGCAATTTCACCAAATTTCTTCTAAGAATTATTTTCACTTTCTCCTGATTCTCACCATAAGTTAGCTATTTTATCATACCTGGACTTTCCTCTTTATGAGGTATGTATGAAGACTGTTAGAGATAGAAGTGCCCTCAGGAATCATCTTCTGGGTAATCGTTCATTAGGGGAATAAAGGTTTCTACAGACTGAATGAATGATTATCCATAAATACATAGCTACTAAGTCACAGAATCTGCCTCTACCAGCACATCGCTTTCTTTTTCTTACTTCCTAAATTAAGATCTAGGATATGCCCCAGCATCCTAAAGCCATAGCATTGCTCCCATCGTTGATGTATTAATAATAATACCTTCTTCTGTATGCTAAATTATATGATTCTTTAGTGAAAAAGAAAAGTAAGATCAGAAATGTGTCAAAAATATATGTACCTTTTACCTAATATCTATTATCCCTCTTTGTCTTTATGTACACTTATGGTTTCTTATATCAGAGAAACAATTTGACGTGTACTCATGAGTGACTGATTTATTTCACTTAAGAGTATGTTCTCAAGGTGCATCCATTTACCTACAAATGACTCTAGTAAGAAAGGTAAAAGAAAGATAATATTCAAAAGAGAGGAGAACTAAAAGGAGAAAGGAAGAAAGGAAAAGGGAAAGAAAGGGAAAAGGGAAAAAATGGAAAAATGTACATAAACCTGCTGTAAATAAGGAAAGGGGGGAATGGAAGGGGAGGGTGGGGAAGGAGTGGGGAACCAAGATATATCATGTATAAGTACAAAATAACCATGATAAATGGGATCATTATGTATACAATGTGCCAATGTATGTTCTTGGTAAAAAATAAAAAATAAAAATAAAAAAAAATATATATATATATATACCTTAGGGGAAAAATATATTTATATAACTTAGAAAAAAGTCTAATTTACTTTTACTTTCTCTCTCACAGAAAGTGCTCTGGAGCAAAAACCAGATGATTCAACAGGTATTCAGGTAAATATTTTTAATAGATTCCAGTTGAACTTTGGGGTCCAGTTGAGACTAGCACAGTTTTCATAGTCCGATCAGAGACTGTGTGATAGGATTTGAGGAACATCTGGAAGCATCCCCTATTCACAGTTCCTTCACCTCTACGTCCAAGGCCCGTCTATCCCTGGCTTCTGAACATCCCTTAATGAATATTTTCACCCCTGGGATTATATTAGCAGTCTTTGTTTAGGTGCACAGAGTAAGCCACTGATCTGCTAGAACCCACGTACAGTTCTGTTGATTAGCCCCCTTACTACAGTCTCTGGAGAAGAGCGGAGGGAGGGAGCCGCCGGCTTTGCTGAGGGCAGGTGAACCACAGTGAGGATTTGGTGGCAGTAGGAAGTAAACAGAAACTTCAGACAATGCAGCTTGGGGTCGGGGTGCCTAGCAGGGAATGACATTTCATTTCACCCGCCTCTCTGCATTCCTGGGGACAGACCTTTACAGGTAGCTTTTCAAAAAGCTTACTTACTCCCTAGTGTGAGTCTGCAAAATTTCTCCAGTTTTACTCCTCCTTACAAAGTTTCTAATGGGGAATGAAGTTGCAGATTCTCTTTCTCTGTTATTTTTTAATCATGCTGTTTTCTTCTTGGTCCATTTCAAGTACCTTCAATGTTGTCCTGCCTCCACATACATACACACAATTCAGCACTCATTCAGTCACTTCTCAGTATCATGATGTAGTAGAATTTTCATAGAATTCTTACACTTAAATATATTTTGGCCAAGTTTTCAGATTAGTTCTATTCTTGATCTAGTCCTTATTTATGAATATAAACATCTAGCCAGTAACCTCCGGCTTCACATAGGCCTCACTTCCCACAAAGTAAAATCACGTGGCAATGGAGGGTGGGTGCCGAGGCGCTAGTCTAGGGATTTGCTGGCATTCCTGGCAGCAAGCTGAATTCCTAGCTAAACTGCACTCTTGCCACTCTTTGTTCTCTCATTTGCTACCTTTTCCATGCTAAACCTGTGGTTAAAACTGTTACCCACGTCAATTCCAAGTAGGTGGAGTAAACACACTTCCCTCTATCTCTCTCACTGATTACAACTCAAAACACTGTGAGGATCTCAACATGAAGGGGATAGCAAGAGTTTGGGATTAGAAATCAGTACCCAAATAGCAAGCAATACCATGGGAAATGTCTTAAGGTCTGTTTCTTCCCACGTTTCTTGGTTTAGCTTTGGGGCCACTCCAATCTTGACTTGCATGGAAGGAAGGGAGAGAATAAGGCTCTAAGGGAAGTCAGTGCTCTCTGATCCAACTTAGGAGGCTCCTTAGATGGGGTAATCCCTGCTCTGTCTCCTCCACCTGGACCCCACTTCTAGGCAGATTTTGGTCATGGTGTTGCATGGTAGCGGCAGAAAGGACTGTGGAGGTTCCAATTCGAAAAGAAAATTCTTCTCTCTGAATTAGGAAAATGGTTCTCAATAGACTGAGGTATATGGGATGAACCTATTATTCTTTTCTCTGCCTTCTCTTGTCACTTTGCGTAACAGTGGACGCAGTCATGGAAAGTGTGGAACAGCACACGCAAGGAGGCGGAGCCACAGCATTCTAACCACAGCACGAGAAGCGGCTCCGGAGTGTCAGGGAGTCTGAGGGAAACTGTAGGCAGGCGAGGCCTCAAAAAGGGCGATCCCGAAATACATTTGTAGTCTTCCCTGAGTCACACATGCCTGGAATTGACTTGAAGTTACACAGACGAAAACCTTTGAGAATTTGAACCATCGTCATACTAGTGGCTCACATTCTGTCTTTATGGGGTAATTGCTGCTCCTGTTCAATGAAATGCTACAGGCCTACTGAATAAAGCCGGATCCACACCATCTTCCCAGCACTACCAGGCTCACACAGCCACCTTACTGTTCCAGACCCCATGGCAGCTAAGATTTCCATAAAAAGAAATTGAGAATCAGGAAGATTCTTTTTCGTCTCCCCTTGTCATATTATCTATTCACAGAAAAGGATTTGTAACTTACTCCAGTAAATCCAAAGGAAGATGTGGGCGTACAGAGCAGATATTTTTCATGAGTTAATGTGGCTGAGAGTTTGGCCATCTTACAGCGGTAACCAAGGTCCACACTCACAAGCAGGGATAGCTCTGGGAATCATAATTGGTAAAAATTTTGAGCCCTGTCTCAGAGAACAATTATTTGAGGCTGCGCAGTATAGATTTCATTTATGTAAGATGCTGTGACGGTTCTGCTCTACCTTTGAGTATTTCTAAGTATATGTGGTCCAAGGAAAGATTAATATGTTGATTTATCTTGGCAGTTTATCTCCATCTTTGAAGGATACAAGGATGGTGAGGGCAAGGCATCTTCCTCAAAGGAAATCACTTCAGGTATAAAATAGACTATCCTTTTAACAGCTAGTTTAACAAAGATCTCAATTATGTCATTTTGAATTAAGAAATTTTTGTCTTACAACCTCAGAACAAGAAGTCCTTCCCCTGTGTATTACCAATATGGGACTGAAATAATATTCTTACAATTTTTGTAAAGAAAAATTTGCAGTTCAATATGCAGTGTGTGTCTTTAGTTTACACTAAGGAGACAATGAATAGTGTAACTAACATTTATTAGGCCCTAGCTAATCAGACTGTATTAAACAGGGAAAGAATAATTAAGGGGGATCTTACAGTAGGCTCTTCAAGGTCAACATGTGACTAGTAAACTGAAGATCTGTGATCACGCACAGATCTGCGTGGTTTCAAAACCCAAGCACACTCAACGTCATTGTAGTTTACACACACGAGTGGCTACTTGAGCAAATGGAAGCAAGTGCGGCAGGCCGAGCAGCGGCCTGTGATGCTCTGGGGAAGCAGCCATCATGCAAAGCAGGGCTCTTCCGTCCGCAAGCTAGATCCTTGCCAGGTCTCCTGTCCAGATCTCCCCACTCTTTGGGAAAAGCTGAATATGTAAGTTCTGTATAAAAATTCCTGACTTACTACAATGAAGAAAATATAGGGTATGGTGCTCTGTGTTTTCCTGTCCTGTTATAAACTATCATGAAGTATCAGCAAAATCCATCAGTGTTCACGGATACCATTACATAGACAATAACCATTTTGTTAAGTGGATATATGACATTCTCTTGAGGCCCTTAAACTGAATAAGCAATACCAAAAAAATCCATATAGAGACTCTTTTATTATCTACACAATCCTATTTTACATGATAAAAAATCACTCGAGTCCTATCAACAGTAAATTTATCCAATAGGGGAGAAATTACATTTTAAATGTACTTATGCTTCCTCTTGAGCATTCTGAAAGACACTCTTAATGTCTAGAGTTGACATTTACTTTCCCACTTAGCTTATGAGGCATTTTCAGAGAGTTTTTGTTAGAAAAAGAGATAGACTTTCCACACTTGACCAAAGAAAGCTCAGCATAAAGTAGACATAATGGCGCCACAGGGTCAGAAGCGAGGACGCTCTTCACAGCATGGCCAGCTTTCATGCCTGTGGCCCTTCAGTGTCCAAGACTGAAGTCACCATTCTTACCGCTTCCTTCATAAGCACGACACAAAGGTCAAGTAAAAGTCACATTTTGAACGTTCTTTGACTCTCACAAAATACTTTCTAAATGTCAAGTTTGGAATTCTAAATTATCAGTACCCTGATATAACTACTTTAAAATGCCTAATAAACATCTACAGTCTGTGTTTGTTTTGTCCGCAGAAGCTCCCAAGCCCAGTATTTCCAAACAAGGATCTAAAATGCTGGCAAGAGTATCATCGACTCTATCAAAGGTGTTTTCCCACTCTCACGCCAGTATTCCCAAGTCCCCCTAACCACCTCACTGGAATGAGCACTGCTACTTCTTTACCTGACATATAGATATGCTTCCTTACCTTAGAAAATAAATTAATTTTTAAAGCATAACAGTGTGTCTAGTGATTCTTATGATACTAATCATAAAAGCCAAAGAAAATATGAGAGACCTGGTAAAAGAAAGGTTTAAATGCTGATTTTAAAATGAAATTTATCTTAACTGGTACATAAAAACATTAAAACTGTATCCATTAATGGAGTAAGGTGAAGTTTCAGTACTTGTATACACTGTATGATGTTTAAACCAGGTGAAACATAGCTCCTCAAAAATGATCATTTCTTTATGGTTCTTTCAAAATCTTTTGATACGTAGAGTACATTAACTAGGTATATATAATATTTATAATATATAAATTACGTATTATAGTTACCTATATCCTACTGTGCACCTCCATCTGATCCATATAGTAAATGTTTCTGATAAGCATTTTGGTATAAAGTATTAAATGCTAGAACTGTAGTTATGCCACGACAGTCAATGACTGCAATTATAATTAGTAAACTAGGCACACACAGTGCCCACCAGAAAACCAATATCGATTTTTCCTGTTAAATGTTTAGAGGTTGGAACCACCAAGACGGTTAGAAAATTGAGATTCAAATCAAGATGAATTATATGCCAGTTATGAAACAGACTGGTTTACTGTTAAAGTCATATTCAAATGTACAAATAAAATTAATTACACTACTTTAAGGAAATCAGTTTTCTCAACTGCAGGTAAAGTTTCATTAGTTTATAAAATACCTCAAATACAAAAAGATCCAAATCGGGAGTTGGGGATTTAGCTCAAGCAGTAGAGCATTTGCCTAGCAAGGGCAAGGCCCTGCGTTCAATCCCCAGCACCCAAAGGGGAAAAAAAAAAGATCCAAGTGTGTATACATAAAGTTGCATCCTAATGTAAATAATAACTATGGATAAAAGTCATGCATGGATAAAATGTCCCCTGTGACTAGAATAGCTTCTTTTTCATGTATGTTACATCTTATAGATAAAATGTCAATAAAATATCACGTCTTTTATGCAAAATATTTTCCATGAATATAGATACTAACCCTCCATCCATAGTAATATAAAAAAGTAATGGAGAATATTTATAAGATGGCTAACTAGTGCAGTGATAAAAATTTTCAAAATCAGTCAAATGGTTCCAGCTTCAACATGTTTGTCTCTGAAATCTAAAGATATTATTATAAGGATCAAAATGATATAGTGGAGAGTCAGAAAAGAGAATTCGATACTATCATCATCTACCTAAAGGCTTACTCATCATTTTTAGAAAATGTGATGTATTCCTTTTTATCTAAAGTTTTCTTGATAGTTGTTATTAGTAAGGCAGAAATACCTGAGAAAATTTTGTTTTAGAAAATGAAGTCTCCTTTAAAGAAGTTTTGAATGTAATTATTACAAGAGGGTTAAGAAAAACAGAACTGATCATACAATCAAAATTGTATGTAAGTAATTATTCAACTGGTGCCTTAATCTACTGATAAGACATCTTAAAAATTGATCACAAATATCCTACAACATTGAGTAACCTGTAAATACAGATGTTTTCAACAATGACTGCTGACCAGAAACAGCTGGAAATCCATTTCAGAATTATTTTCAGGAGACCTTACTCTATATTGGTGTGCAGCAGTTGACAGTGTTGTGGAAAGTGTCCTCGCATCTGTCATGCAAACCCAAAGAGATTGTCTCAAAAAAACAGTCTTTCTACGTAATGGAAGGTTTCACTGTAAAAATTTAAAGCGCCATAATTCACATATCCCTGCATTAAAGATTTAACATATAAAAGTAATATACGCTGATGTAAGAGGGTTTTCAGTGGTGAAAGAGGTTTCTGGTTTTCTCTAACTCGAGTAGAGGAAGGATTCTTTTCAGAATTAGTCATGAAACTGTCAAGATTTGGGGCAGAAATAGTTAAAATGGTCAGTTCAAGCCAGAAAACTTTCTCCTACCCAGACGACTTTTGTGTTAGAGTCAATGCGTGAGCTGAAACACCGCCCTTATTCACCGTTAAATTAGTGATGAGAAAGCTAAAAATATTAGGGATTGAGTTGAAAAAGGCAAAATACGGAGTAAAATCAGTCACAGTTGAAATTTCCAAATTAAAATTCCAGCTGTTGATTCAGAGGAATAAGATTTAAGTTTGCAAACCATTGAAGTGACTTCTGAGATTGTTGAGTCCCTTTATATTGTACTGAAAAAGAAGCTGGACGATTTTGCACGGGAACATTTAGCTAGTAAACATTTTAGGTGTGTAGGCTTATGGTTTCTCTCAAAGCTACTCCGTATGCCCATAGTGCAAAGCCAGCTGTAGACAAATATAAACCAATGAATATGTGATCTAATAAAACCAATTTTATGGAGACTGAAATTCGAATTTCATGTATTTTCATGTATTGTAACCCCATTGATCTTTTTCAGTAATTCGAAAATGTAAAATCCATTCTTTGTAGTATTTAAACATGTGTGTCTGGTTTATTTCACTTAAGAGTATGGTCTCAAGATGCATCGATTTACCTAGAACTATCTCAAGTTTATCATTCTTTATGGCAGAGCAGTACTCCATTGCATAAAAAAAAAAAATTCTTTAACTATTCATCAGTTGATGGGCATCCGGGCTGTTTCCAAGATTTCGCTATTACAAACTGTGCTGCTATAAATGTGCGTGTGCATGTATCGCTGTGGTGTGATCCTTTTAACTCTTCGGGGACGATACCAAGAAGGGGAATAGCTGGGTCAAATGGAACCTCTGTCCTAGTTTTTTGAAGAATCTCCACACTGATCTCCATAGCGGTTGCACCAGTCTCCAATCTCACCAACGGTGGAGAAGGGTCCCTTTTCCCCCACAACCCCTCCAGCACTGGTTATTGGCTGACTTATTGATAATAGCCAGAAAGTATAAACAAGGACTAAAATGTATTATATGGGGAAAGAAAAGAAATTGCTCAAATAGGAAGGGAGGAACAAGGGAGAGGGAGGGGGAAAGGAATGGAGGGATTAGAGAAAAAAGAAGGAAAAAATGGAAACAAAGCTTTTTGTAAATAAGGAGGGAGGAGGGATTGAAGGCAGGGGAGGGGAGTGGGAAAAAGAGAAGCAGCAAGATATATCATGTACAGGTACAAATCCCCCATGGTGAATGTTATCACTATGCACGTCTAAAATGTATCATTAAAATAAAGTTTAAAAAATAAATAAATAATCGATTAAAAAATCCATTCTTTAATCTGTCAAAAGTAGGTGACAGACCACATCTACCCCTTGGGTGTCGGATTGCTGATCTCTGTACAGTTACAATTTGGAACCCAAGAATAAGCCTATTATGATTTGTGTAGGTTACTAGGAACGGTTCAAGTTCCATTGCAAAAAAAATTGGTTCATAAAGTTCAACTGTTGATCTCTCGAGTGACCAATTACTGAGAAGCGCTATTGATTGAACAGGTTTTTCTAGCTCCTCCTGTGTCCTCCTGGTGAGCTGGTCAAAAAGTCAGTTGATCATCTAAGTTTGGATTTATTTCTGGGCTCTCTTCTTGTTTCTATTCATTTATTTCACTGTTTTATGTTAATAATTACAATACTCTTTCATATTAGCTTTAGAATATAACTTTAAACCAGGAAGTGTGGTGCCTCCCACTCTCGTGTTCATTGCAGCATTGTTTATAATAGTCAAGCACAGAAACAACCTAAGTGTCTGTCGATGAATGAGCACTTGAAGAAAATATGCTATACACACACACACACACACGCACAAACATACACACACACACACAATGGAATATCACTGAACATTACAAAGCAGTTCCTGCCATTTGTCCAACATGGATAGGTCGGACACGGAAAGAAAAATATTGCCTGGCATAACTTATACGTAAAACTAAAATATTAAAAATACAAATATGAAGAATGAAACAGTGGTTACCATGTGGAGAATGGCAGGGAGAAAGGAGATGTACAGACACAATACAGTGCATATATATGATAAGCATATATAGCGATCTAACGTACAAGTCTCTTATTAGCAAAACCTGGTGTGAACATTGCCACATTGTAATTCAGACTAGTCATATGAAGTATGCATACACAATGCTAAATTATAAGCTTTTCCAAAACCATAAATTTGCACTATTACACATTTGCATGGTGTAGCATTTAAAGAATGCTAGCTCATTTAAGATTTCAAAAATTGAAATCCAGTGAAGTTCATTTTTTGGAGGGACACTATGTTAGTGTATATGATAGCCATAAGTCTTTATTTTGATGGAATACAACCATCACATTTCGAATTTGTAAGAAATCTTACTTTGAAAACTCATTGAGCTGGGTATGGTGGCTCACGCCTGTAATCCCAGCACTTAGGAGGCAGAGGCAGGAGGACTACCAAGAGTTTGAGGCCAACCTGGGCCACAAAGTGAGTTCAAGGCTAGTCTGAAGTACATACTGAAATTAAAAAAAAAAAACTCACTGAATTTTAAGAAATGATTGATGAGCGGTGATTTCGGGAAGATGAGTTCCACTAAATGATTTCTAATATAGATAATGTTTAGGACAATATGACATTAACTTGTAGAATACGCACATGAAATTGTGACCTGCACTCCCATGAAATGTCTGTTTCTGAATTTCTTCTCTGGACAGTTAAAATAATCCATAATATCATACTGGAAAACAAGTTAGGGTTCATCTACGGCACCCAGCTTACTGTAAATCAATAGAGGAGTTAATAGCGATGCAATTTCATTCTCACTAAGGTCACTGTGGCATGAAAGTTGTGTGCTTCTGTTTTGTTTGTTGTTGTTTTTTCCTGGTGACTGAACCCACGCCCTTACTACAAAGTCTAACCCCAAGCCCACAACTTAGGATCTTTTCATGTATGTGAAATCTCAAATTTGGAGACGTATAAAATGTTGGCAAAGAAAATAATACAAATCTATATGAGGTGTTTAAATTCTTTATTCTCAGTTTATATTTCACCAGAAGAGTTTTATCCCCCAAAACATAGAGGAGCTTATGTTGGTGGGATGGGTTAGTTCCACCAGATGCAGTAACTTCCACAGAGAACGCTGCCTGGGCACCCACAAAGATCTGAGATGGGCGAAGCAAGAAGCTGATAATGACTTTTCACCTTAGTGCGTAAGGACTATATGTGCTGTGTCTAAGCTCTGAAAAGCTACATTAAAATTTACATTAAATTGCCCACAGGATTTCAAGCTTTTACTATTTAGTAAAGGACACAATATCAAATATTTACTGTGCTTCTACCGTGTCTCAGTCACTGTGTACAGTGGGTGATAACAAAAAAAGGAAAACAAGTTGCACCTCAATATAAAAAACACACATAGTAACTGATAATCACTGTGTCATAATTTGCCTAACGATTATAAGCAACGCATGAAAGATAAAGAGAGATGAAAAGCATACATACCCAAATGTACCAAATTACATAATTTTCAATACGGGACTTTAGTTCTGTAGGAATTATAATAATAAATTCTTAGAAAAGGAAAATATAACTGTTACGTCTTTTATAATAAAATACAAACCTAAATCACAATATAAATGACTATTACAACAATACTGTAGGAAAGACTCTAGAAATCAGACATCAAGACATTTAATAAAACATTTATCAGTGTGCACAGAGAAGTCTGGAAGATAGTAGGGAAATCAAAACAATTGTGTTATCTCTGAGTATCTCTCACTTTTAAAAATAAAATATTTTATAATTATATTTCCGATAAGAAGTCATTACTATTTAATGTCATACAAATTTTGAAAGTTAAACAGTTGCTCCACTTCTATTTCATTGCCACAATTTTCAGGTATGAATAACCCCAGAAGTTGAAGTACCAGAAGGAGTGAGGGTAAGTTTAGCAATGCGAGTAAAAGAATGATGTAGCCATGCATCCCTGGCAGCCACATTTGTCTCAGTACAAGTGCATTTGGACAGGTACATTTTGAAATGGGAATTTCATGTGTAACAGTCTAACCTCTACAGAGCAGCTTCGTTTCTCAGTTGCTTTATCCCTCAAACAGTAGGATATGCAATCACACGACATAGGACAATGCCCTTGCACATCTCCATATTTATGCTCAGGATTTTATAAATACATTTTCCCAAGAGAAATAAATATTAGAAAAAGCAAACAAAATAATTTCTAACTCTCTCAAATATTTATTGAATAATCTAGATATACTTATTCAAATAACCACGTTTCAAACTAATGTGCGCAGTGGTGGTGTTATGCTTCTGTGAAGTGTTTTAAATAAAGTGGGAGTCCGTATTTAATTACTAATAAAACATACTGGGTAACAGGGCCCTGCTTTCATGCCTATTATACCACAATAATCAATGCAGCTAATTCATTAACACAAAACTAATTAAGCTTTCCTTATATTTTGCTGAAAGAATACTAGTATTTAAACAAATGAAATATTATCTAATAGCAAAAGGATATTGTCGATTATTTGTCTCCAATTTTAATAATTTTATAAGTACAAATCATGTCTCAAAATCCTCTTCTAATGAATTCTTAGTAAACAAGCAAATTGAACACCTTTATGAAATTGGATCTAATCAAGTAGGAGAGGTTTCAGCAAATTATTCTCAATTTATTCAGCAAATATTATGGGGATATGCACCAAATGACTACAGAATAAGACCTGCTAATGTTAGTATATGATACCTATAAAAATTTTAAGTTACCTTTTCAAACCAAGGTTGATTAAATAAATGGCAGTTATCCTATATGAGTGAGACTAGAAAAAACATCAGTAACATATACAGAAAAATATCCACATATTGAAAGCACAGATGCAAATGAAGCATGTTACAAAGAACATTTACACAAACATTCTATGGTGCTTAAAATTAAACATTAAGAGGCATTTAAAGGCACTACATGATATTTGAAATTTCCTGAATATTTCTATCAAGAGAGAAAACGTCAGCTCTAGAAAAGATGGTGGCACAAGACTAAGTTTTAATTACCGCCTCTGACCCTTATCTGCTACAACTTGACAAAACAGCCCTGGAAAACAATGCTCATAGAACTACAAACATATACTGAAACTAAAATGATAACAGCCTCATAAGATAACTATATAAATGGAAGAAATGGACTTGAAAATGACCAACTTGTGATTCCCATTTGTAAAATAGCTCTGCAACACTGCTTGATATTCTGTAAAACCATATCGTATGCATCATTTGAATATGATTGAAAAGGATGCTGAGTGGGAGAAAAATACAACCTTCACAACTCACTATGTAGTTTTTGAAACAAGAAAGAAAAGATGAAATAAAAAAGAACCCAAACATAAGGCCAAATGACATTATTTTAGAAATGTCATTTGTTATTTGGGACCAGCAAATATACTATTATTCAGGAGTTACGTGTAGAAAAGAACACTTGAAAAAGTTTCCTTCGTATTTGGAACTAAATTTACCCCAGTATGGTTAGTAGCAATCAAGTATTTAATAAAGTCAGCATATATATTGAAGCAATTGATTAGTCATTTATACAGAAAAATAGATACCACAAAATTTATATTTAAGTTTATCTCATATGATAACTACATGGCAAAAGTAACTTAAACTTCATATCTCACATAACAAAACTTCACTCAAAATGAATTATAGATCTATATGTAAAAGCTATAAATTTCTGGAATACTTTACTGAAATTCTTTGTCATCTAGTTTAAGTGTTTAAATTGTGTGAGTAATGTATTAAAATACTCACTGAATGCTTTTGGATTTGGAATTACTATTTTTTTCCTCCCAAAATCAATGTTAATAACAAGTTACCCTCCACTCTGTCATTCCTCTGAGTGGGATTTAGCAGGATGTCCCTTTTCCTTCCTTCCTTTCTTCCTTCCTACCTTCTTTCCTTCCTTCTTTTCTTTTTCTCTCTCTCTCTCTCCCTCTCTTTCTCTCTCTCTCTCCCTTTCTCCCCTTTTTCTTTCTTTCTGTCCTTCTATCTACTGCCTACCTACATACCCACAATTCCATAAAAACAAATGCAACTTTGTACTAATATCTCCAAAGTTAATTCAGTACTATAATGTTTTTCTGAGATTTTCTCATTATTTGTTTAAATTTCTTGATCAAAAATGAGAAATCTGGCTCTTGACCAATGGTATATTATTTGTTCAGAATTCCTCACCTGTCTCCATAAGAAACAAATGTACCAAGCGGGGTATAATATTCATGTAGAGTTACTTTAGCCTTTAGTTTTTCAGTAACCTATCAAAACAGTTTTCAAAGTGTTCCCCTTTAGGTGGAGATTCAACATTTATACTAGAATTAGCTTCCTTTGTCACTGTATATGAATCAGCCTGAGAATACCCAACAACTTGATTTTTTTAAATTGGGTAATCTATGGATTTGGAGATGTAAAATTCTATAGGTTCTGATAAATATATCAAACTATACATCACCATATTACCACACAGGAGAGTTCTAGCACTAAAAATTCCCTTACATGAATTCTTATCAGTATTTATCCTCTTTGCCATGCACTCAGCAGTATTGATCTATTTTAGTACAAATACTCAGTCTAATTTTTTCAGACTGTCTTATTAGAATTACACAATATGAAACTTTTTGATTCTGGCTTCCTTCACTTAAGGAAAATGTTTTTAAGCTTCACCTTGTTTATGACAATCAATAAATTGTTTTGTACCATGTTTCATTGCACTACAGTTTTCCAATGATTTAAAGACATCATAATCATTTCCAATGTTAGATGTTTTTTCAGTACTGGACATTGGAACCAAGGATTCACGCAGAGCTACATTCCCATCCCTTTCTTATTTTCATTTTGAGACAGGGTCTGGTTCAGTCGGTCAGTCCCCTAGGTTGGGCTCGAACTTGCAGTTCTCGCTCAGCCTCCTAGAGTGCTGGGATTATAGGCATGTGCCCCCATACCTGGCTTGGTTTTACCTTATTATGAATAAGTTGCTGTTTTCATGCTTTTTTTCCTTGAGAAACAGAAGTTCTAAATTCTCCTCAGTATATGTGTGAGAACAAGATTAGTGAGTCATACATGTAAGCTGAACTGCAGTTCTGCTTTGGGTAAGTGACCCCCCAAGACCCCAGCTGATAAAAGCTTGATCACCCTACTCTGAGGCCCTCTTGAGAGGTGGGCAGCCCAGCGAGAGGACGTGGCTCTACTGGGCTCTTCCCTTGAAGAGGTCATTTTTGGAACCCAGCCCCCTCTAGAGCCTCTTTTCTTTTTCCCTGGCTGCAAAAAGGTTAGCAGCTTGTGCTCTCCCCAAAATGTACTGCCGCACCACAGGCCCAAAATCAGCTGTCTCCCTGGCCATGTACTGACACCTCCAAAAGTGTAAGTCAGAATAAATCATTTTCCCTTCTTACATTTACTCTTGGGCATTTTGTAATAGTACAGTTAATATAACTAAAAAATACTAGCAAAACTTCTATGCTGTGGCTCTACATTTTGTGTTCTCACAAGCAATTTGAAAGAGTTCCTGTTAGTCCCCATTGTCATCACAATTTTGTATTTTTTTGTTTCTTTTCAATTTAGTCATTCTAATCAGATATTGTGGTATATCATTATGATTTTAATTTATATCTTCATTATCAATTTAAGTATCTGATGCTTATTTGCCAACTGTATACCTTCATCAGTATTGGTAAAGTATCTCTTCAAAAGTTTTGAACATTTTATTGAGTTGCTTTCTAACTTAGTGAATTTCAAAAGTTCCTTTGGATAGTCTGGATGTAGGATTTTTAAGGCCATGTGATCTTGCAGTCCAGGGCTTCTCTTTGATTTCTCTTGACAGAATATTTCACAGAGCCTCAACTGTAACCCGTGGTTAGGGACTGCACAGATAGCCATGAATAGTTCAGAGCTGAAGACAAGTTCACGAGTGCTCTACTGGAATGAGATAAATGATAAGCTTTTCAACTGTCCAGGAGAAAGCTTTTTCTTTCTTGGCCAAAACACTATAAGGCATGAAATTAATCTTCTCTACCAGTACTTGTATTTTTTAATAGTTCAGTGAGTAACTATACTGAAGACAGGTACTTGGGAATTCATCAAAGTAGAAAGAAGTGAAATGGATTTTTTAAATTACTGTCTAAAAATGAAGGTCATTTTTGATATGTAATGTTCTAATTTCTTTAAATTTTACAAGGTGCATCTTACTTCTCCATATTCTTTTGATCTGTAAGACATTATAATTTCCTAATTATATAGGTCCCAATAAAATCTGCTTTAGCATTGGTAAAAAGCAGATAATGCTTTTTGAAGTTCATTAAAATTGTATTTCATCCACATAATTAATTATATAAGTGATAATATAAAAAGAAAGTTTAGAAATTTCATGTTGAGAATTAAACTTAACCCAATACAAAAATCTCAGATAAATATATTTTAAATCTTTCATTTTCATTTAAAAAGCACTTCATAGGATCTCTTAATTTCTATGTAAGAAGATTTTTAAGTAAGTACTAGTAAACTTGTTTGTAATGACAAAGGTCAATAAGTAACATCACCACATCTAAAGTTTACTGGAATATCAAAATTTATTCATGTGAATCATAAGATTGGGTTTTTCTGTTGCACAATTTGGCTTTGTATTTACTTACATTAATTAGCCTAGAAGGAAACTGTAGGTGGTCACTAACAGCTTTTCCGTTGTTTTTACATTCAGCACCTGCTACTGTGTGTGCTAATTATTACTGAAATTCATATCCAAAATACATGGTTTGTGGTTCATGAATGTCGATGCACTCTAATGCAGTATGTAATAAGAGTTGGGGAGCAGATGAGCCTGGGTGTGTATTCTCTTTCTGTCACCTGCTAGCTCTTTTACCTTTGACAAATCGCTTACTATTTCAGAAAAAGTGGATATAGTTATGGACTGAATTGCTGTCTACCCAAACACAATTCACATACCGAAGCCCCAATCCCTCTATATGGAGACAGGGCAGAGCATTTCAGGATGTAATCAAGGTTAAATGAGGCCATAACGACGTATCACTAACGCAATCTGTGTTCTTACAAGCAGAGTAACGGACTCCTGGAATGACTGTCCACAGAACACAGGCCAGGTAAGAACACATCACGAGGGCCACCATCTGCGAGACAAGGAGAAAGACCTTGGCAAGAAACCAAACCTTGCTGCTGGACATAGAGCTCCCAAAACTGTGAGAAAAATTCCTTTTGAGTAAATCACCCAATCTTTGGAAATTTTATCATGACAACACTAGAAAGTTATCATATATACTAAGAATTATTATTTCATAGCAATTATACAAAGAATTATTGGAACATACAGATGATGGTAGGTGACTATTATCATTATTATCAATCAGTATCCGATGCTGATACATGAGGAACCTGAGGTCCACAAAAGTTAAGAGACTTATCCAAGATTATAGACTGTAAAATTTAAAGCCAAGTTTACAACTATGTATTCTGAGTAAAGTAGTATGTTATTCCTATGTTGATATATTTTAATTGACCTTATAAACAAATGGTATGCTAGTCCATTCAGGTTGCTATAATAATATACCCTAGACTGGATAATTTACAAGCAATAAATGTATTAGTCACTGTTCAGATCCTGAAAAGGCCACGATCCAGGTTCCAGAGGATCCTATGTCATTCATTGTCTGCAAGAGATGGTACCTTTCACGTGTCCTCACACAGCCAACCTTCCCCAAGCCTCTTTCCCAAGGACACTGATCCCACCTGAGGGTGGATTCCTTGTGACCAAATCCCCTTCCAACCTGCCACCTCTCAATACCACCACAACAGAGATTCGGTGTCAAAACTAATTTGAGAGCAACAAATAGACAAACCATGCAAGATGAATAGCTTGAAAGTAAAATATGTGTAATTTCATTATAGCCTAATGCTTAAAGTGATTTTACGTGAACCCGTCTAAAATTAAGACCTCATAATTTACAACCAGAGGGAAAATTCTTGGGAACATACATGAAAAATTGCTATAATAGTGCTATTGTCTTAATATCATTCATTTAATGTTATTCCACTTGATAAACTCTTAAAAATCTAAAGTTGAGGGAAGTGTTAACAGACAAGATGAAGTGCATGCTTGATTAATAAAAAAGGAGCTGTGACCATCAGCTTGCATCTTCAAGGGCAGCAGGACAGATGGTCAGCACTGCACCTCGGGAAGAGCATCGGTGCTGGATGTAGAGATCTCCACCACAGACCATCTGCTTATTAATGACGATGAGTATCGACACCACTTTCTGTTCTCTGACAGAAGGACCAGCTCATCTCTCACAGCAAACTCATGATTCTTTATTAAGTGCTTTTTATTCACTTGTAAAACAAAACGACAACAAAAAGCAGATATAAAAGGAGGTGTCAACTTGCAGATTTTTCATGGTCCCCATGCCTGCCAAGAATCCAAAGTAAAAATGCAAAGTGTAAACATCCACTGTGGGTGATAACAACTTCTTTAAGGCTACATATCTGAGGGAGATGTTTAGGGAGTAAATCAGGGGCCGCATCTTGTACATTTTGAGATGCTGGTATGTACTGGACATCTAACCGACATGACACAGTAGGCAGCTAGATGTAAGAACCTAGAATTTAGAAAGCTCTTAGCTGGAAACATTAATTGTCAGGTACTGTTGCAGCTGTGTCCCCCATAACATCACACAAGGATGAAAGACCTAGATGTGTTCCCCAGAAAACGGGGGACAAGAACTCAATCACCAAGTCAATGATCCACCCAAACTGTCACTGCACCTGGCTTGCCTGCCTTGCTACCTAAAACAAACATCTGCACTGAGCAAAACTCTATTGCCTTTGTTGTTCCTCAATAAATCTGGGGATCTGAGTCAGTTTGGGGCCTCACTCCAAACTGGTGAAGTCTCTTGGCCCCCCAACAAAGACACTCTCTGTCTCGGGTCTTCATTCATCTAACAGGTTTTGCTGGCCCAAACCTGGCACAGGCTAAGCTATGCGTGTGGCCCATAACAAATGGTTGGTTACCTAAGTGAATTTGGAATCCCAGAAGGAAATAGGATGGCAGAGAAATAGTTGAAAAAACAGTAGTGAAAATGTTTCCAATTTTGAGAAAAATTTAAACACACAAGCTAAAAAAACTCAATAATTCCAAAGCAAGATATGCATACAAACACACACACACGCAATAATGCAATATTAAAATAGAAGTGATCAAACATTTTCAAAGTAATTCTAAAAAAGGTATATACTAAATAACAATGATAATTAATACAGTATCCTCAACAAACATGATGCAAAACAGAAAAAAACTGATCACCAGTTTTAAACATCTAAAAGCAGGTATCCCTGTATGCCCCCTTCTATATCTACATTTTCAAAGTGAAGATTAAATATATTTTAATTAAATCATGAATTCATTTTCAACTGACATGTGCTACAGTATATGTGAAATAAAATTATTAGGAGTGTAGAAAAAATGCAACCAGGTGGAAAATTGGATCTATGCTGCACAAAAAAGAGGAAGGTTCAGAATTGGTAAAAATATGAATACATGTAAAATATATTTTTAACTTACATTTAAGCAGCTTTAAGAAGTAATGAAATTCATAAAAAAATAAAAATAAAATAAAAACTATATAAATAAAAATAATACATTGTGAGATTAATCTGTACAGGTAAAATTAAAATAAGAAAGAAAGTACAAAGTATGATGTTGCTCACATTTCCAAGCAATTTGAGGGAAAAAGGCTGTAGCAATAGCCTGAAAGACTGGCAGAGACTTAGCTGCATTTAGTAGTGGCTGCACTTCCAAAAACTGGGAAAAGACAAGAGGGAGCAAGTGCGTCTCATGATTTTAAATATAGGCCACTGGTAGAGAAGGCCAAAATATTACATTGAAAGTCCTGCACATGGAATTACTGGATATTTCCTAGGATTCAAATAGAGTCACTGCAAAGTAGAATATTAGAAATACAAAGACAGAGAAGGCTTGAGGCAGCCAACAGAAATTGTTTCAGTGATCAGAATAGTCACAAGATCCACAAAATTGCAAATGGAAATCCTACTGAATTTATGTTCATACATATTATATTAGTATTTCAGTGCCTAGAAAAATTACTCAAATGTATTATTATGTCAATGAAAAATGTAGAATGTATGAAGTACAAATGCCTGTCTTTTTCTGCTTGGTTCATTTTCACATCATTAGTACTCTCACATTGTTCATTGGACAGCAGAGAAGTCTAGTCTATTTTTCCTTCAATTATATTGTTATTTTCATGATTTATATCAAAGAAGTGTTATTAAACTCATGAATATTTGTGATTATTGCATCACCCGATAAACTGGTAGCTATGCGTATCATGTTTCTGAAATCTAGGAGTTTCTGATAGTAATATAACTATTCCATGTTTCTTATGACTAGAGTTGACAAGGCATATATATTTTATCTTTTAAACCTTTAACCAATCTATGTTTTTCAAATAAAGTGGTCTTTCCGTGGATACCACATGGATGTCTCTGCTTTGCTATCCAGTCTGAAAATCTCTGCCTTTAATGAGAGCATTTTGATTACAGGATTTAAATATTTTTCCAGAATTGGTTATTAAATACATTTCGTTGGTTTTTGCTTCTAATGTTTACAATTTGCTTCTAATGTTTACAATTTGCTTCAATTTGCTTCTTAAATTGAATATGCTTCTGCATATTCCTATTCTTCGTATTTCTTCCTATTGAAATCATAAAACTTAATTCAGTAACTATTAAACTAAGCAACAGACAGTCAACTTTTGACTTTGAACAATCATGTATATTTAAAATGATTACAATATACATATTTACTGATAAATGGAATATTTCTTGTGTTTATTTCTTTGTATATATTCAAATGTCCTTTGTTATTATTTTCTAACTGCCAGAAAATTATCCTTAAAATTTCTTGCTGAACAGCTCTGCAAGTACTTTTTTTCAGTTTTTGTTTTTTTGTTGTTGTTGTTTTTGTGGTGCCGGGGATCAAACTCAGGCCCTTGTGCTTGCAAGGCAAGCACTCTAATCACTGAGCTAAGTCCCCAGCCCTCAGTTTTTGTTTGAGAAGTATTTATTTGATTTTTTTTTTTAAGAAAACCAATTTGATGAGCATAAGATTTTAATTTTAAGGCTGTTTTTTCAGCAACTTTAAAGTACTGTTTCCTGCATTATTTTTAATAAGACATCTGCTGTAAGTTTATCTTTCTTAATAATATATGATTTTACTCTGCCTCTGCTTTAAGTTTCCCCATTTACCACTGGTTCAAGAATTGGAATGAATATTATTTCTCTTGTATGATTTCTCTTGTATTTATTCTTCTTGGAATTTATTAAGCTTGTTACTGTATAGGAAGTTTATTACTTAAAACAATTTTCAATTATAATTTTTTTACAGTTCTCTTTCTTCTCCTGCAAGGCCTCCAATTATACTTCTGTTAACCCACTTGATACTTTCTCATGTGTTCCCATAGGACACTACTACACTATGATCATTTGAAATTGAACCAGTTTTATCACTATCTCTTCAAGGTTACTAAAATTATTATCTGTTGTATTGCATTTTTATCATTCATATACTCCTTCCCTTTCTCTCTTCATGCTATGCTTTTTATATTTTCTTCAACATATTAAGCATATTTCATAGCAGCAATTTTAAAGCATTTGTATGCTAATTATGTCACCTGTGTTATTTCTGGTTCTTTATTGATTTAGTGCTTTTCCTCCTGAGTATATATTATATGTTATTGTTTTGTCATTTGTCTGGCATTTTTGGATTGGATGTTGGATGTTATGAATTTTGTATTGATGATTGCTGAATTTCATTAAACTCTTCTAAGTAGCATTGGTTTGAGTGAAATTAATTAGTATCGGGATTCTCCACTTCAGGCTTGCCTTTAAATTTTATTTAAGCACAAGGTAACTTTAATAAAGGGAAAACAGACTTGTACCAAGACAATAACATTCTGAGAATTCTGCCCTTGTTTTGTATATAACAAAGTCCATACATTCTAGTTCAACTGAGAGCAACCACTCTTGGTGTATGAAATTTGGAATATATTTGGACCATTATTTTCTAGTAGCTGTTTGTCTTCCTGTGAGCAGTTTTCTTTCATGTATTCACAGATCAGGACCAAGGCGAAGTTTCAAGGGTACGTTGCTTCAGATCTTCAGTGTCTCTGCCCCACACTTCCTTCCCCCAGTTCCAGCGCTCTGACGCTCCAGTGCTCAAAACTCCAGCCTCACTTCTGAACTTGGTGATGTGTCTAGCTTTGTTTGGGCCCCTTTTCTTATATTACAGGCAGAAAACAATTCCCAGGTAATAATCTGGGAGAATTTATAGGTCTTACTTGTTTTTCTTTTTTCAATGGTTTGCAGACTTAAACTCTGCTTAGTGACAGAAAAAAAATTTTTTATCTATTTTTGTCTGCCTTTTGATTTCATTTTCATATAAGTAGAGAGAATAAATCTGGTCTATTATTCTCACCCATGCAGAGAGAAGATATTGCATACATCCTGTATTGTGCACATGAATTCCTCCTGAGCTTACACTTACCAAATATGAATGTACCAGACCTCAGAACACAACTAAGAGGACATGCTTAAATAAACAAACAAAACAAAGCAAATGTATAGTGTGCTATGTAGTTTGCTATTTTCTTGAGAATAATGTTTAGATAAGTCATTCTTTGGCATTCCAAACTTGTTCAAATTTCTTATTTCTAATACAAGCCAGCATCAGGCGTAATTAAATATTTTTAGATTTCATATGTCTCCATCTTTTGTAGATGACGACATAAAGGATTGCAAAATTTACATACTTAAATCTTCTTTAAAAGTTTGAAATAGGACAGTCTTTAACCGGAAACAAATGTTTCAAAATATTTCAAAATTATTAGTATAATTGATCATTATCAGTATGTCTTAGTTTAAGTTATACATCCATTTTGTTAAAATTATGTACTTCAAACTTGCTGACAGCCAATTTTAAATGCTGAATAAATGATTTTAGTTTCTAATGTATTTCTCCTAAGATTTATCTTTGATTGTAATATAAGGAAAAATAAGCAGCTGCATTCTCCAGCTGTGACAGTGTCCCAATAAATGAGGCAAGCAACACCAGTAATAAATTAAGCAATTTACTTCTTTATAAAAATTGGCAATCTCTATTTAAAGTAAAACATATAGCTTGTGGTGGGGTCAAGAGCTAAACTGAACACTCACTGGAAAATAAGATTGCCACTACATTTCATGTATTTTACTGAGAAGGGCATATTGAGATTCCTTTGAAAACAGTTAAGAGTTTTCCTTTTGAATTCACTATCAAGAAATTCTCTCACCCCACTCAGTCTCTGATAGCAGTTGAGTGGTAGAACATAGCATATTTCTGCTATTATGAGAAACCAGCCTCCATTTCCCACTGTGGGCAGAGATTCCAGAGCATCCCTCAATAATATGAATGAATGTACTAAATTAACAAGATTGATACAAAAAATAAAAAGTATATTTTAGCTCCAGAGGCTATGTTTCTAAAATAGTCAGAAATTGTACAAATAGATAGTATTTCAATATGCAGCTGTCAGGAATCATTATCATTTTACGCACACACACATACATTCTCTCTCTTACCCTCTTCAGGCTGTCTACTATCATAAGTTAGATGACTGTAGCAAAATTAAAATTTCCCAGAGTGTCTTAGAACTAACTGAATTTCTTAGCAATCCCCAAACCTATGAGGATCTATACTAATGCTGCGTTTCCTAATGATGCACACTGGAGAAACCACACATCCATCAAACCAGTGAAATATTAGTTTCCAATTTGTCATCCCATTTTCACACTAATACCTGGATATTAGAGATGAAGTCAGCATCTATTCAGAGATCTAGTCACGTGTGTTGAATTTGCATATACCAGTGCCTAAGGACTAGTATTATTCATATTTCATTGAAATATTTATAGCTTATATTTGTATGCCTACTTACGGTTCATATTTTATTTTACATATTAATATATTTAACACCCACGTAAGATGGAAGAGAAAATTTTTATCCACTTACCACTAATTTCAGAATGCTAGATAACAACCTAATGTGATATAGATAGATAGATAGATAGATAATTTCAAACTTGCAGAATAAAGTCTGCAGACTCAGCAATGATAGTCTTTATTTAATTTCTACTTTTAGTAATCTGTGTCTTCTTTGGTTTTATTGATTTTCCTTCATTATTTTCTCTTGTCAATTTCTCTGATTTCTGGTCTTATCTTTATTGCTTCCTCCTTCCTGACTGCTTTGGGTTATCTAGTTTCTGAAGGTGGGGGCTACATCATTTCAATTTCCCAGAGAAACAAAACCAACAGCATGTGTGTGCAAAGAAAAAATGAAAGAAAAGTGTAAGTCTTCAATGCTCTGTTTCTCTCTACAGAATGGCCATGGGCAAGGACCGGACAGAATATATGCAGTGCAGGTGGGACAATCGTCGCGCGCTTTAAGATCCTGAACACAGTTCTTGCCTCTTTACATCACCTAGATGTCTGGAGGAAACTGAAAAGAATGTGCTGGGAGTGGAAAAGTAACGAGTCAGAGTACGGAAAAGTATCCTAGTGAAAGACCCCTGAGAAGAAGGCTTCGGCTGAGGCACCTAAGAAGCACCTCAGCCCCAGCTGGCTGCCCCTCCCCAAAATGTAGCCTCTGAAGAGGTCCCAGGGCTAAGAGTGCAAGTATTCAAAGTATCTGGAGGGGCCCATGGCTGGGGACTGCGTCCTCCTTATATTTAAACCCTCAGAAACGTTGTTCGTGAGTACAATGGCTAAATAAAAATCGACATTTTCATATATTAAGGATATATAACCCAATGCCAATTAAAATAATTTTAAATTTTTGGCCTACTAATAGAAAAAGAAACTGTGGAACTAAACAAGGACCACCACAGGAGAATGGGCAAAGGCTATTCATTTGGTTCCTGTGTAACAACAGGGTCGGCCACCATTCTTTCAATTTGCGGAGAGGGAAGAACCAGCAGACAGCCAGGGAAGCAGTAGAAGGCCTCAATTAAGCTCTCCCTGGAGTCTACAGTTGTGAAGAAGCACGGTAATAAAAAAAAGGAGACAATAAAAATAAGACCAGAAACCAAATGTGACGTCTTCCCTATGAGTAGATATGAAGCTGTATTTGTCTCTCTCTGCTTGGTCCTAATTTGCAAGCAGGGCCAAAAACTGAGGAAACGGTCAATTCTTCATCGAGTTCTGTCTGTTTGGGCCAATGGCTACGGGGACAGTGGTTCAGCTTCCTGGCTGATGTCTACAGACAGCGGCCTGGCTCCCTGGGCTGGTGATGTGGTGGCAGATAAGAGTTCTATCTTATAGATGGTCTGGTCATCGTCTATATGGTCCACCTCTCAGAGAGAAAGCAGAGGAATGTAGTTCAAATTTTATGATCACATTTTTCTGTCAGCTTCTGAATCAAGGCCAAACAATATGTATTCTTTTGCATTTTTCCTATAAACTAGAGATTATTTATGTATGGAATAGAAAGCAATGAAACGTCATATATAATTATAATTAAAGCTAGGTTGTAAACTAAAAATGCTCAAAAAACATCAAATTAAGGCAATAAATATGAGTATGCCATAAAACCACTGAGAAAGAAAATCAAAGCTCGAAATTCCACAAAGGACAGAGAACAGCAACACAAATTACAAGGCCTACCACAAGATAAACGGGCTACAGAACCAAACAACAAATTATAAAATTTTAATTTATCATATTTCTCTCCAGAAAACAAACCTGTAATAGCATGTCAGAGGATGCAGATATTCTATGGCATTGATAAAATTAATGATATGAGAGAAAACAAAATGCAGGCTTGCCTCTCAATAAAAATGAATTCCATTGTGCTCTTTACGAAATCCCAGTGAAGAAACAAAATAATGCTTTAACTTAAATATTAAAAAGTATTTCCCATGTTCTATAATTTAATATGATAATTAATAGTATAGCTTCTAAAATCAGACTCTCTGAGGGCAAGCTCTGTCTCTGCCTCTCATTAAGTCACCAGTTTCTCTCCATAACATGGAATTCTTGTCATGATTATATATCATACATTCAAAACACTTATCATAAAACCCAGTGTTGTTATTATTTCTTCAGCTTTTGCTGTAGATATTCTACTTACTTGAGAAACAGTGATTGAGTGTAATACTTTTCAGTCACTAAAGCACTCTTGACAAGTAGTAAGCCAAACACGGTTCCTGCTTTTATAAATGTTGCATGCTAGAGCAATATAAATGTTACAAAGATTAAGGCGAGATAAAAAGCTAAAGAGTAATAGCAGAGAGATATTTTGATACAGATAGATGAGAGAGAGAGAGAGAGAGAGAGAGAGAGATAGATAGATAGATAGATGGATGGATGAGGCTGTTTAATAAAGTAACTTGGAGCCAAAAACCTTTAAAAAGTGAAGGAAGAAATCTCGTGGGGAGGCAGAGAAATCAGCTGGCCCTCAAGGCAGTAGTGTTGAAAGTTGTACGCAAGGGGAGGTGTTTGGCTTAGATCTACAATTTCCATGCATAATGAAACAAAACAAAACAAAACAAAAACCCCTCATGTGTTAAGAGGATGGGCTTTGAGGTCTCTAACTTCATCAGTGGATTAAACTTTTAATGAGATCACAATCTGATGGCGCCACTGGGGGAGGCTCTGGGTTAGAGAGTTCTGAAATGGATCCCCAGATTCAATGTCTGTATTCCTGCTACCGGTTGTTGACTGCAATTTCACACAGGATGCAAAGAATTCAGGCACTAAATCACTAAAACTCCAGGTTACATGTAAAACAATTGGATATGGAAAAGTTTGAGTCTGGCCTTGGCGGGCTGTAAGCTAGTGAGTCCTAGCGTGCCGTGAACAAATGAACTCAGCGCCGATAGACACAAGCGACCGTTCTCTCGCTTACGCGGCCAGTTGCTCAAGTGTACCATGGGACATGACACAGGCAGTTCAGAGGCAGAGATCCTGTCCCTGGGACAGCAGAGTCCCTAGGAGAAGAGGCAGGAAGCAAAATCTGACAGAGAAGTTGGCTGTCAAATAGCATCAAAGAAAAACTTAGACTGACTATTATGGGCCCTTGCTGAAAACGGAGAGAAAATTATTTGTTTCTCTGGCATGGTCTTTGCGTGCAACAGCTATTTGGGTAAAAAGTGACCACAGGACCAAAACCAGAAATGTCTTTTTTTTCTTAGCTCCACGTGGGACCCCAAAAGCCACATACCCATGAGCCATTCGCACCCAGAGAGACTAAATGTTTCCTTGAGAGAGTCTTGAAGTCATTTATTAACTGCTCTAAATCTAGCTCTTCTGCTGATACTCTGCTAATTAGGGAAGAAGTTGGGAAAGCCCTCTGAGGAAAAAAGAAACCGTCATTTCTAGACAAATCATCTTTCATTCCCACACCTTGTACACTTTGCATAACCATTTCGGTATTTGGATTTTGTTATGTGCAAGTTGTGGCATATCGGCATTTGGTAAAGTATCCTGCTGATTGTTGGGATTTTCTTCAGTGTCCAGTTCATTCAGTTCACAAATGTGAAAAATCTAGATTTCTTTAGACTCCTGCAATTATTCATAATGTTGTATATTTAATTATAAAAATAATAACGTGTTACCATTAAATATTTTTATTTTTGACTTTTGCTTAGTGGTCAGTTAATTTTCATTGTGGTTATTAAATTTCCTAAAGATGTAGCAATGTTTACAAACTTATTTTGTAAATTTCTTAAGACCTTTTAAACAACATCTGAAATTTGGTCTATTCTTCTCAACAATTTGGAATACCTACTTTCAAGTGTAGCTGGCTTTCTAATGGTTGAAAAACACTTTACATCTATTAAATCAGATTAATTTGAGGAAAAAATAGACAATCAAATAAACCTAACAATTTTAAACTTCTTACTACATTTGGTAACTACAATATAAACCAAAATATTAATGATTCAGATATTGATAAGCACACACGTACTCTTAAGTACGTGCATACAGCCACATATATAGTTACACACATAGAAGGCAACGTTAAACATAAATATGTAAACTACTTAAACATCGATGATCTAGCCCCATTCTTAGACATGTGCTATTCTCTCATCTCCACACTTACGCATTCAAGTCAGCCATCCATCACTATACAAAGACCCCCAGAACTAAAAACACAGATTCAGTCACATTTACATGTATAGAAAGAGGGATTAACTGGTTGTACGTAAAAAATATTCCCAGAATAATGTTAATCCTCAAGTGATATTTCCATATTAATATACCCTGATATTTTAAATACCTATGTTATATACATAAGTAATATCAAAATACATATACAAATTGAATTTCTTCATTCAATGATACAATATAAAATGAGTCTGCTTTCTTTTGTTTAAAATATGTCACTTCTTGGGTGAAGGTCACAAGTCTTTAAGGAATTAAAATATGAAGAGTAATCTGAAGAACTGAACATGTTTCAGACATTTTTATGATTAATTTAGGGTTCATATCTTTTAACCTGGCTACCAGAGTTTATGCTGCAACTCTTAAATAAAATTTTATTGTCATCTATTTAGGAACACATTCTGAGACTGGCCACTGAAAAACAACAGCTGAGTTGTATACCCACTAATAATAGAATTTGCAAATAAATCAAAATGTTTATATTGAAATACATTTCAATTCATCAACAAATTGTTATTGTATTTCTAGTATGAATTCATAATTAGACTAATGTAGTTAAATGTAGTTTATGTTTGCAACAGAGAGAGTGAGTATTTCTTGTAATTGAATCATAAATTTTGCCCATTACATCTATAGATTTATTACACAATTATTTCAGAACAATATGAGGACACAGATATCACACTCATTTTATAAGCATATTTTTCTTTCCACTTTGTTTTATGGCAGAGTAGGGAACTGTGATCCTGTATATCATGTTTTCTTGGAAGACTGTATACTATACTAATTTAATTAAAAATTTTAAAAATTCGTAACGTTCTATAGTGAAGCAACCTCATTTCAACCTTTCCGGTAGCTGTGGAATCGTACTGGCAGAGTGTTCATAAAACGGAAGGCCTCACTGCCCAACGTTGAAGAAGAAGGTTAGGAGATGACCCTCCAG
>PVJO010005097.1:0-102132 GCA_004026905.1 Hystrix cristata | reverse complement strand
GGGGCTCAGAAAGCCAGTGGGTGCTAGGAGCGGGAGGCTGTGTGAACCCCGGGGGGCTGAGCAGGTTGTAGAAGGGGCTTTATCTGGAGAAAGTTTAAACAACAATTTTGTAAGGTAGGTGTCATGATTCCTATTTTTACACCTAAGTAAACAGAACCACAGATTGGGGTGGAATGGGTGTCCCTGGTTACTGCATCAAAGGTGTCTGGAGCAGAGAGTGGTGGCCAGAAGATCAGCTTCCCACACGGATGCCCAGAGCTTGCCTGCCTGCTCAGGGGCCTCACAGTGACTCTTCTCACAGCTCAGGCTGGAGACTCCTCTGGGTTTTGGAGCTGTTATCTTGGGGCCTTGCAAACTACTGAGTCATGAAAAGAACGATTTTAAAAGATGTGGATTGGCTTCCTTTGGATTTGCATTTTTCAATTTTTTTTTTTTTTTCTGGAGCACTGGGCAGGTAGATAAGTAGGAGTCGGTCTAGAATTAGTGGCTAGGACTGCTTTAGGCTGAAAATAGTAAAGTGAAATAAAAGACGCAGCCAACAGGCTGAAGCGATGCAACAGTTTCACCACATCCATCATGAGAAGTCTGGAGAGGGGAGTGTCCGTTTCATGAAGGAGGTCTACTCAGTCATGCAGGTAGCCTTCCACATTCTCTCCTTTCCTTGGCATGCTGGTCTTTCACTCTCATGCTTTGGCAGAATGGTCACAAAATGACTACGGGCTAGAAGGCAGGAAGCGAAGGGGTCAGTGGGAAGAAGCTTTTCTACACACAGCTGACACTCCTTCTCTTGTGTGTCATTGGTCAAATCAGAGTCACATGACCAAGGCTGACTGCAAGGAAGTCTGGTAAAGTGACTCTCCATCAGCGAGTGCTGTCCGGTCCGGTTGGGCTGGGCGCTGGGCATACATCTCCCTGAATCAAATCAGAGCTCTCAGCAAGACAGAGCGGGGTGAACAGAGACTGAGGTAGTGCCTGACAAGTTACTGAGCGTCAGCGCCCACGTTAATAGCTTGATATAGATTCTCCTTTAATCCTTATACCTCTTCCAGGTAGCTGAGAAAACTGAGGCTCAGAGGGGCCCAAGAAGGCAGACTCAGGCTTGGACTCAGATCTCTCCGACCCCATGGTCCCTGCTCCTAAGCTCCCGGCCACAGTCTGAGGCCACTGAAGCTTCCACAGGGTGTTGTGTGTAAAGAAGGCCTCCCCAGACACCTCGCGGCAGATACTCTGATGCCTGGTCTGTGCAGGCACCGTGAGCCTTCAGGTGTCCGACACCTGGCGTCTTTCCTGAAGGCAAAGTTCAGCTACCTGTGACCGCCTGACAGGCTGATTGTGAGCACGGCTGCTCTCAACGTCTGGCGGTGAATTCGGTTTGAGAAAGTCTTAGATCTCAGACTCATTCTTTAAAGAATCAACTCTATGTTAGTAAGGAAAGCTCACACCCAACTAATTGAGGAGGCTGTGATTGCTTTCTTTAATAGGCAATGATCAAACTCTTTTCTGAGGTAGTTGGCCCTCTGTGTGTGTGGGTTCTGTATCCATGGATTCAACTAGCGGAGGGTCAAAAAAAAGTGGAAAAAAATTACATCCGTACCTAACATATACAGACTTTTTTCTCGTCGTTATCCCCTAAATAGAGTATGACAATTTACATAGCACTTGTATCCTATTAGGCATTATAAGCAAGCTAGGTGACTTAAAGGATAAGTGAGGGTGTTTGTGGGTTATATGCAAACACTATGCCATTTTATATGCGGAACCTGAGCATTCAAGAATGGGGTCTCCATGGGGGTTCTGGAGCCAATCCCCTGAGGGTGCTGAGGGGAGACTACATTTGTGTGTGTGATGCTTGTGTCTCAGGCTGGGGAGGGTGTTAGTAACAAAGCAAATGCAGGCAGCGGAAGGGTCAGGCCAAGTATCGAGCTACATTCCTCAGCCTGGAAATGCATGAGACTCCTACTAATGGGCAAGCTTTATGCATATGGTTCCATCCTGAGCTCAGTCGAAGAACCTATCTGGAGGCCACTGCAAACACAGAATCAGCCATCGGGAGGGGCGGAGCGAAGGGAAAATGTTTCCAATCTCCGCATCTCAGAAGATATTTAACTAAGGTCTCTACCTGGCTGTTATTTAAACAAACACAAAAGATGAAGGTAAGTAGTCTAGAGAGGATGCTGGAAACCCATCAGCAAACAGGGAGCTCAGCTGGGAGGAAGATGCTGTGTGTATGTGTCAAATCTATTTGCATCAGAATCTTGCAGGGGCAGAAATACCCAAATACGGAGTGAGTATGCACAGCCATTTGCTGGCGTGAAGAGCTGGGAAGGAGCTGGGAGGCCCCCAGAGAGGTGCAGAGGGGCACATCCTCAGAGGCCAGTGTCTCTTGTGCATTCATTAAAGGGCCAGCTTGGTGGTCCCGTGGCCAGAAAATGACAGCGCCATTTAGGCACCAGGAAGAGCTTTGCCCCGGCATGCACCATCCCGATTTATTTTGATTAACTTGTTAGGAGTCTGCTGGCTAAGTGTGCAATGTGTTTACAGAGAAGCCTCTTGGCTGGTGTTTTTTGCCTTCTCTGGCTTTGCTTTTCCTGCAACTTGCGTCAGGGAAGTCAGTATGGTGGGGCAGAAAGAGCAGAAGCTTGTGGTTGGATCCACAAACCCCGGTGTGAGCTAATCCTGTCTTTTGAGTAAATTACTGTCTTGCTGAACTGTGGTTTCCTCTTTGATTAAATGGGAATAATTTCTATTTCTCAGCATTGCTGGGAACATTAAAGGAAATCATGGGCCCGGCGAGGGCTCTTAATGTTAGATGCATGTGCTTGCAGCAAGGCCACAGCTCCAGAAGAAATGCCTGGAGATCTCTTGTGTAGTGTTTTCAATTTTTGGGACAAGCGCTAAGGCTTTAGGCCATGGGTGGAGACACACTGGGAAACACAAGGACTTTGAGTGTCTCAGAATGAACTGGATCACCAGGGCTGGCGGGAGGTCAGAACGGGGAGGTGTTGTTTCACAGGGGTAGACTTTTAGGTTGGAAAAAAGTTCTAGAGATGGATGATGGTGGGACCTGTACAATATCACAAATGCCGCTGAACTACAGACTGCAGAATGGTCAATTTTGTGTTACCTACAGTTTACCACACTAAAACCAAAGTACAGAAATCAAAAGATGGCAGACTTCTCACAGAAGGCTTGGGAAGCAACAGCATCTAAGCAGGTATCTCTCTTTCTCTCTGTCTCTGTCTCTGTCTGTCTCTGTCTCTCAATCTCTCTGTGTCTCTCTCTCTGTCTCTATGTCTGTCTGTCTGTCTGTCTGTCTTTCTCTCTCTCTGTGCAGGGGATAGAACTCAGGGCCTCATATGTGCTAAACAGGCACTATACTTTTTTTTTCGATACTGAGGATTGAACCCAGAGCTTTCTCACTGAGCTATATCCCCAGTCCTTCTTTTCTATTTTGAGACAGGGTCTTGGTAAGTTGCTAAATTGCTCAGGGTAGGGTTGGACTTGCCATCCTCTTGCCTCAGCCTTCCTGGGATTACAGGTGTGCATGGCCCTAATTTGCTCTCAAGGTACTTTCTGTTTAGGACAGGGGACACTGGCTATCATTTCCAAATACCACTTTAATATGAAGCTTCCTTCTGAAATACATTGATCTAAGCTAGAGAAGATAGTAAATAAGTAACAGCACTGGATATGGAAAAATTGTGATACCAGAACTTAAAGTTAAGCCCCACGATGGGGAATTGGTGCCCCATTTTTAAGGATCATCTGAATCTTGGAGGCCAGGGCTGGCCCGCATCCTCAACACACTGCACCCCTCTCCTCCATTTCTCTCCTGCATCCCTCCTATTCCCCCATCCTTCGCCTTCACCCATGGTCACTCCCCACTGCCCCGTCAGGACTTCTTTGCAGTGGCTGATGAGGAGGCAGAGGACACTCCCTTCTTTCTCAGCCTGAAGCTTCCCAGGGCTACTCTGAGCTCGGGTAGCCAACGGCCAGACTTCTTAGGTGACCAGGAGGCACTGTCTTTCCAAGTTCTGATGACAACTCAGGATCAGCTGGAATGGAGATTCAGCAGCCTGGTACTTTAGAGTCATTTGGGCCCCACCCCAAGTTAACGAAACCAGAATCTCTGAAGGACCAAGTCTGGACACTTCAAGTTGCCAGAGCCTCCCAGGTGATTCTAATGTGAACTACTGATGAAAGCAAAAGTGCCCTTGCCTATCAATGCCTTGTCCCTTCTCCCCGGAATGGTCTTTACCTCTTCTTAGGAAATTCTAAATTCTGTTTTAAGACTTGGTTGAAGTGCTGCCACCTCTAGGAAGTCTCCTCGATCTTCCAGCCTGGCCTTCCTCCTCAGCTAAGAAGGTTGAAAGAAGCATAAAATAGCATCTCCCACCAATCTGACCTCAGCCAACCTTTGAGAATTAGCATTTTTGAATTGCACAACTTGAAAGGTATTGGTAGGGCCAATTTGGTGGGGAAAGGGAGCCAGACTGGAGTCACGTGTGGTGTTGTGTGCCACACTGGGGCTGGTGGAGTGGAAGGCAGGAGGTGACCCAGGTCCCAGCCTCTTCAGCTCAGTACAGGAGCAGAACATTGCAGCTGCCTGCAATGTGCAGTGTGGCCTGATGGAGGGTCATGTGTTGATGTTTCTGCAGCTAAGTTTTGTCTCTAATTTTAACATTTGGATAATGTTCTGGTCAGACTGGAAAATCTCTCTGTCATCTACAGAGAGACATGCCATTACCATTGAAATCTAAATATCAAGACTGCAGTTTCTGAGAATGAGCCCCCTTCTTTCTTTGTACCAAATGTAACTCTTGAAAAGTACCAGACTAGCAGACACCCGAAATTGCCTCCTTTTCTACAGGACAACCCTCTTGGACTGGTCAGGAGAGGCTACACTGGAAGGTGGAAGCAAATAGCCCCACATGCCATTGGCATTTCAACCTACTCACACTTCATGTCCCACTCAGCACAAGCCAGAGGCAGGGAAGAGGGAGACATGATTCCATGCCATTGTCACACGGATCTTCAAGCCAAGGATGGCTCCTCACCTCATCCCACAGGCTTCTAGAGTTCCTCAAGTCTGGAAAGAGATAGCTGCAGATTTGAGCCTGCTCATGCCTCCAGCCACGACTAGTCACCTAGACAAGGAATTCCACTCCTCTAAGAGTCCAGAAGTAGATTCTGACGACCTGTGGCAACCTGCTCAGATGCAGTCTTTGCTTTTCATCCTTGTGTAGGAGCTCCCCTTGCCCAGCTCCAGTGCATTTGTTCTGCTGGAGAGCACCCTGAAGGAGGCCTTTGCAAAGAACTCATCTGACTCTCTGGAGGGGGTGCGTGACACAGTGGTTAGAACACAGTTTCTAAAGCCAGACTTTCTGCGTTTGAATATGGCTCCAAGCAAATGTTCTACCATTTCTGACCTTCAGTTTCTCATATGTAAAGTAGGGACAATGATAATGCCTGTCCCCCGAGGAGCAATGTGTGTATTCTATATAGATATCGCCATCTGTATCTGTCTATCATAGATACAGTCTAGGTGCTTAAGGAAGTTACCAGGTACACAGGAAGTGATAGATAAGCATTGTGTTAATGGCCTGTGTTACCCATAGCACTGGACACGTGGTGTGTGTTGGGCTGAAAGGTGCACAGAAAAGTCAGCCACAGGACAGCTTGAAGCTTGGGTGGGAGTGTTGCGGTCAGCAAGGTACAGCCATCTTCAGCTTGGCTCTCGCTGCTTTTTGTGATTTGTTACTGATCTGCCAATTTCCTCACACTTTATGCAAAGAAAATCCATAACTATGGCAAGCATGTCCCCTCCCCCACTCATTCCTTCTGGAGTGAGGGCCAGGGAAGAAGGGAGCTTGCTGTAAGTTTCTAGCATCTCTGGAGGTGCTGTTCGCACGGAACAGCCTGGCTCACGGTAGAGGCAGAGCGCAGGAATGGGCTTTGAATTCTTTAATTCTTTCTCTGTTGGTTATTTGCTATGATCTTGGACCAAGCTCAGTTTTCCTAATCTGTACAATAGGAATTGCAATGTCCATCCTGCAAGGTGGTCATGTAGATTTAATGACAATGTAAGCAACATGCTCAGCCTTGGTCTGGTGTACAGTTAGTGATGGCTGTGTTTACTCTCATTATTACTGATGACCATCGCGGGGTTCTGGGGGAAGACGAGGCTGGAGAGTTACACGTGGGCTGCTTCAGACAGGGTCTTGTAGTTGCTGGAGAGTTTAACTATCCTAAGGGCAGTGGGGCACTACTGAAGAGTTTAATCCAGGGGTGGTGTCTGTGGGCTCTACATTCTGGAAAGAGCTCTCTGCCTTCGTGATAGAGAGAGGATCAATGGCTCTAAATGGGGGCAGAAACCATCCAGAAAAATGTCCCAGATGTTGGTGATGACCACCGGGAGACAGAGAAAAATGGATTCATAACATACTTTAGCAGACAGCATATTAGCGGCAAATATGTATCGAGCGTTGCCCTGGTGTCGTCCTCAGCATCTTATACTATTTCTTCATTTAATCATCACAAAGATTAAGCTCTTCAACCAATGAAGCCCATTTTTAGATGAGTAAATTCATGTAAAGTCTCGAGACACCAAAAGGTTAAATAACTTGCCCAAGGTCCCAGAGCGGTCGGGGAGGAACTGGCCTTTCAACAACTGTGCTTCGCTTTGGTGATTGATTTGGCTCATCAGAGTAGATCAGTTGACCATGATGACACCACGTAACAACGATGGACACCTTGGGGTCACATACAGGTTGAATACCTCTCTTCTGAAATGTTTGATTCTGGAAGCGTTTTGGGTTTCAGATTTTGGAATATTTTTCATACACAAAATCAGATATCTTGGGGAGGAGACCCAAGTCTAAACATGAAACTCATTTATGTTTCCTACACTTCTTATAGACATAGCCCAAAGGTAATTTTGTACCATAGTTTTAGTGCACCTGCATTTTGACGGTGGCCTATCATGAGATCAGGTGTGGAATTTTCCACTTGTAGCATCATGTGGGTGCTCAGAAAGCTTTATATTTTGGAACGTTTTGGATTTTGCGTTTTGAAATTATCATTTATTTGTGCTCACAAGTCTGTGTGATGGCTGGGTGGCTCTGCAGCTCTCGAACTTTTCCAGTTGCAGGTCACCCACGGGCCAGCAGGGAGCTTTGTCCAGCTGGGTCAGGCGCTCTTCCATGTGGGCAGGGTCAGGTGGGCGCTGCGCTGCTCCAGGAGGCCAGCCCAGGCCTCTTCTGGGGGGATGCAGAAGTGCAGGGGAGCCGGCCAAACAGGACCATGGGAAGAGGGGGACCCTGCAACTTAGCCCGTGCTAGTGGCCAAAGCCAGTCCCCTGCCCAGAGCATGTTCCAGTAGCAGAGAAACAAATGCCACCTCTTGATGGGCCAAGAGCAGGGGTGCAGAGGCGAGAAATTGGGGCCGTTGTGGCTACTGATCTACTGCAGGGAGAGCATTGTGTGTAACTCCCAGAGGTTGTGCTTGGGCAGCTCCGTGCAGGCTGGTACAAGTTCCCGAGAGGGTGAAGCAGAGGGAAGGGAGGCTGAGGACCGGCAGGCTCAGCGAGGCCAGGTGTCTGCCTCAGGTTGCACAGCTGTATAATCAGGGTACAGACTCCAGCTGTTCAGACCTGAACATTACCCAGGAGCAGACAGGTATGATCATATGCCTGAACATGACTTTGCTGTGCGTAAGTAATTACTCAGAAGCGCCATATAGGAACAACTCTGCACTCACTCTCCAGATTTGCTGCCTTCTGTGTTCTGAGGAGCCTGCTTTCTGCTTATGTTCTCAGAGTTCTTTCCAAGAGCGTCCCCGAAGGCGGTTCCTTCTCCACTCTGCAGGAACTGAACAGCTGCTCCTCACCTCTGGGGAAGATCTGTTTTTATTTCTGCAGGTGCTGGCCTCTGGGGACTGGAGCAAAGTGTTTGCTGGGACTCCAGGCCGCTGCCACGCACAGCCCACTCTGGCCTCCTCCAGTGTAACCAGCGCGGGGCAGTTCTCCCCAGACAGGGGCTTGGAGGTGCATTCGGAGTGGTGGCCATCAGTGACTCTGGCGTTTCTGAGACTGCCAGCCCCCGAATCCTCAGGGCTCGTTCCCCACACTCAGAAGCCCTGTAAGTGGTGTTATTAATTCCCTCAGTTATGGGAGATGGCGCCCCTTCTCGGGCCAAGCTAACCCACCTGCAGAACTTGTTTTCTCCACATTTCAGATTTCTCAGCCTCTGCAACTTTAGCACAGTCTCACCCCACACCGCAAGCTGCCTGTCCTCCACCTCTCGGAGATCTGCCTTCTCCCTCATTTCGCCCTTCTCAGGGAAGGCTAAGCGAGTATGTTACCCTGTGAGCAGCTGTTTTTCCTGGAAATGCTGTTGGTACAGGCTGTGAGACACCAGTAAAGGGCAGCTAAGAACTGTTCCTCCTTCCAGAACATTATCAACAGTAGTCTGAGCTCTAACCAATCTGTATCACCATGGTTAATTTCAATAAGCACTTACGATGCATGAAGCATGGTGTCCGAGCTTCTCCTACCCTCTTTCTTCCTTCCCATCTGCAGAGGGAGGCTGTGGGCTTATGGGGCAGGCCTCTAAGGTCAGCCAGGCCAAAATCTGGAGCGAATGATTACTTAATCTACTCTGAGTCTGGATTTTCCCCTATATCAAAGTAGTTAATGTCCATCCCATTTGGATCATTGAAGGAATTAGAAGAGATGTGTGTGAAGGACCTGGAACACAGTAGGCGCTTCGTGGTTAAGTTCATTTTTGTGGTTGTTCTTGAGCTTGGGTTCTCTGATTACTCTGGGGCCTGCCGCCTTCTCCTGTCACTCTGATTTCCTCCCTCTAAGGCCCCCCAGTGCGAGGGGGGACTACCTACCCTGCTGAGAAGAGGGAAGGGCATGTGCCGGGGCTCACTCTGCCATCAGATGGGTGGACCTGAGGGCTGGGGAGGCTCATCCACGGGAGCCCATCTCCTCTGTGGAAATGGTTGTCAGCTGGCCGTGGGTCAACTGTGGCCTGAGATGCAAGCCCCACGGCCCAGCAGCACCAAGGAGGGCTGGCTGTGTACTAGGATCACTCACAGCATTGCCAAGGTGTCTGCTGGATGGCAACCTGGTGGGGGACAGGTGTCCTTCCTCCTTCCTGGACACTGCTTTGCCTAGGGCTGCCTCATCTGCCATTTCTTCATAAACCCCTGACGTTTATCTCCACCCAACTTTTTTTCCCATTAAAAAGTCATCGTAAGCTGATACCTAAGTCTGAAAAAAAAAAAACACCGACCAACCAAACTACAACAACAATAACAATGAAACCAAACCAAACCTCCTAGGCACAGGCCTTTTGGTATTAGCTTATTATGAGCACTGAGGTCCGTGAGGTCTGGCTTGGGGAGGCCTGGGTTCCAGCACAAGGAAACAATGAAACTCCCCTGCGGGCTGCCCCACCCCTGCCTGAGCCCCCTACCTTGGGGAGACCTGTCTGCTAATTTATTTTAGAGTGTTTGGGTTTGATGCTTGATGGCTCTGTTTTCTGACTCTCTAAACAGATGAGTGAGTGTGAAAAACAAGTCAACAAATAAACACAGGCTCCCGGAACAAAGCAAACAGCTGGTAGCATTGCTGGAAGAGCCAGCCCCAGTGTCATCTTGGAGGAGGCGAATTCCACACATTGTCTCGGGTCTAGAAAAGTCAGAACTGGGGCAGATTATGGCTTCTCCACTTACTGGCTTTGTAACCTGGGGGAAGTGACTTACTGTACCACAATTTCCTTTCTCGTAAATGAGGCAATAATAGCGCCTGTTGCATAGAATGAGTTTGCAGATGACATGTGATAATACACGTAAAGCAATTCAGTAATGTCCAACCCACAGAGTGCCTAATTAATAGTTCAAATGGTGGTTAGGAGAGTCTGATACTAACAAACTTTGCAACTTTTACTTTCCTTATCTGTAAACAAAGGAGCAATCATACCTACATCCTAGGGGTAGTTATAAAAACTGTTGAGTGGAATAGCATTTATAAAAATGTTAGCCTAGCAGTTAACATTTAGCAGGATCTCAATAAAATCTACCTTTCACTTAGGCAGAACCCGAAGAACCAGAAGGTTAAAATGACAAGACAGTTTCTTTAGGAAAAAAATTGCTTTATGCTTTAAAATTTATTTTTAGTTAACACATAAAGATTGTATCTATGGTGTGTGGCAAGATGTTTTGATGTTATACACATTGGGGAATGATTAAATCAAAGTAATTTAACATGTTCACTTCCTCACATATTTACCTTTGTGTGTGTGTGTGTGTTTAAAAGAATATCTATCTCTGCTCTCACAAACTTTCTTTTTTGGGGAGGCTTCTGAGGACTGAACTTGAGGCCTTGTGCTTGCTGGACAAGTGCTCTACCGATGAGCTAAATCCCTGTGAGAAACTTTCAAGTATACAATACATTATTACCAACTATAGTCCCTGTGTTGTTTCCTAGATTTCTTAAACTTATTCCTCCTGTCTAACTGACATTTTATATCCTTTGGCCAACCTAACTTCTCCCCCAATTTTTTTTTTTTTGTGCGGGGGATTGAATTCAGGGCCTTGTGCTTGCTAGGCAAGTGCTCTACCACTGAGCTAAATCCCCAACTCCCCATTTTAATTGTAGCATGACCAATAGGAAAGTATACAGTTCTTAAGGGTAAGACTCAGTGCATTTGGTAAATATAACCATGCCCCAGGTCAAGAGAGGACATTCCCAACACCCACCATACTCTTCCTCCTGGGGCTAACCACTCTTCCTGATCTCTCAGACCGTAGTTTAGTTTTTTTTCCATTCTGAGCCCCATATAAATGAGATGTCGGAGTATGTTCCTTTTTGTGTCTGGCTTCCTTAGGTTCTACACCACATCTTCAAATTCATCCATATTATTGTACATGTGCACAATGTAAATTGGCACACGATTTTAAATGACACAAATAACGCCATTGTGAACATTCTTGTACATGTCTTTTCATGGATATGTGAGCTTATTTTGGTGGCTGCTCACCACCAGTGGAACTGCTGAGTCACAGGTGAGGGCATGCTACAAACACAAGGGATGTGCTTCAACAAATTTTGTCAAATGTATTTCCAAAGTGGTTGTTCTCAAGTGACTTTTTGAATTTTTAAAAAAGTTTTTTTATGAAAAAGACTTAATGCTGAATTTATTTGGTTGTATTTTTGCTGAATTCTTTATTTCTCTTTGTTACACATCACTATTCATAATTCACTGATAACTGACTATTTTCTATAGGAATAGTCGTGATTGTAACTAAATTGTATGCTATAAAAATATTCACTACTTATATGAACAAAAATGAGAATAAATCTAAATGTTTATCAACAGAGAGATGGGTAATAAATCATAGTATACATATGTTGTGCAATTAGAAGATGTATGAAAAACCTGGTAAGATGTACAAGCTATTACAAGTAAGAAAAAAGGCCCACTGGAGAACATTATGTAGACTATATTTACTGGATGTCTAGAAATATTTTATGGTATGCTCTTTTTACATTGTTTTAAGAACAATATCTATTTATCTATGTATCTATCTGTCTATCATCTATTGGAATCAGGAAGAGAATAAATAGGCAAATTCACAGGGCAGGCAACTGGCAAGGCCAGTAAATATATTAAAGATGCTCACTATCTTTAATTATGGAAACACAATGAAAACAACCATGAAATATCAGCTCACACCCAATAGACTGGCAAAAATTTGAGTATCTGACAACCCCGCTTTGGCAAAGATGTGGAGCAAAAGGAACTTTGATGAACCGGCAGTTATTACCAAATTATTCTCTAAAGTGGTTGTACTAATTTATGTTTGATGGTAGGAATACAAATTAGTACAGCCATTTTGACAATTTGTCAATGTTTAATATGGTCAAAGATACTCAGTCGGGGACACAGACATCCTTCCTCCAGTATATACTCCAGAGAAACTCCTCCACATGTTCCCAAGGAGATGGCTACAAGAATGATCATCACAGCACTGTTTGTAAAGTGAAAAATTCAAAACAAGCCTTATTTTTCAACAGAAGAAAAGATGAATAAATTGTGGTATAGTGAGGCAATGAAATATGATACAATGTTAAAATGAATGAAATAGTGCTACTCTGAAAACAATGTAAAAGGAAAAAGGCAAGTTGCAGAAAGCCGCAAATACTTGCTATTGTACTTGCTATTGTAAGTTAACTATGCTACTATTTGTATAAGGATAACGTGTGACACAATGTCACATATTATTTATGGATACAGTAGTCGCTCATCCAGCCAGGGGGAAGATCTCTGGTATGTGCCTGCAACTGGATAGTATTAAATCCTATAGATGCTGAGTTTTCCCCTACTAATTCAGGAATCATAATCTTTTCACCTAAAATAAGTCTGATACAGCTTTTCCTTGCAATGTCCAAATAGCCAGAATCTTTATTCTTACATTTTGGGGCCATCATTAAGTAAAATAAGGGTTACTTGGACATAAGCCCTGCAATACTGTGACAGTTGACCTGGTAACCATCATAAGTACTAGGGCATAAAATGTGGGTAGAATATACAGTGTGGATACACTGGGAAAGGGATGGCACAAGATTTCATCACACAGTGCAGGAGGGCGCACAATTTAAAATTTATAAATTAATCATTTTGGAATTTTCCATTTAATATTTTTGGACTATGGTTAACCCTGGGTAACTGAAACCATGGAAAGCAAAACCAGGGGTAAGGGGAAACTACTGTACAAATATATGTAATAGAAGAATAGCAGACTATAGAAATGATAATTTTGGGGAAAAGATTACTTTTGGAGAGGGAAGGAATGATACAAGAAGGAAGTAAGGGAAACACGGGAATCAATTTTCTCTGTAAAACTTTATTGTTTAGGGATGGTGTGTACTTGGGTATTCATTCCATTAACCCCTGAAGCATTCAATATAAAAACTAAGATTTGGTGGTGTGATGGTGCCCACCTGTAATCCAGAGACTGTGGAGGCTTGAGGCAGCATCATTGCAAGTTTGAACCCAGCCAGAGAAATTTTGTGAGACTCTGCCTCAAAATAAAACCCAATAAAAGGCCTGGAATGTAGCTCAGAGGTAGAGCACACTACATAGTGTGGATTCACCCCCAGTACTGAAGAAAAAGCTAAGGTTTGTCCATCCACCCACCTGGAAAACTGCACATCAAAATGTTAATGGTGGTTATTTCTGAGAAGTACGCTTATGAAGGAGAGTATAATTCACTTCCAACAGTGTGTATTTCTGAATTATGTGAATTTTAGTGAGTAAATAATGCTTTTAAAAACTTAAAAAAAAAAAAGGCCAGAGTGTTGGGGCGAATTGGTAATCCAGGCATTGTAGATACGGTCATTCTCAGTTAAGGCAAACAGCCCTCTTTTGGGTAAAGCCCAGAAAACAGGTTGAGAGGAGGGTGGCTCCTTCTGTTAGAGAGGGAACAGTTCCTCCTGTAATGGTCCCCAAGAAAGGCAGGCACGGCCTGAGACACGATGAGCGGGGGTCTTCCTGGCCCAGTGTGGCCCCACGCTTAGCAGGACGGGAGGCTGGATAAAGGCTTGAACAAGCTGCAATCCTTGAATTCCCCTCATTATCTCAAAACCCGGATCCTAGTGGGCCATTTAAAGACCAAGACACTCCTTTAATGAAAACCCTTAAAAAGCAGACAGACCGATAAAATCCTTCTGGGTTATGGTCCATTCACTTGAAGCCAAATGGTTTGCTCGTTAATACCTCTCCTCCTTTTGCCTGATGACCAATTAGCAGCTATTAAGACCCAGCTCATCTGGTCAGGATGCTAATTCCCCACAGCAGCGACCAGGGCGATGCGGGCTCTGGGGACGCAGAAGTTCTCCAGCCCAGAGTGGATTTCCTCTCCACCCGCCGGGCGCCCAGACTCACTCCCGGATTAGGCCCAGGGGAGGTGCTGCTTTGGGGGCAGCAGTCTGAGAGACTCTGCCTGCATCTCTCAGAGAGCCCACTGGGGCAGGGGAAAGGGTTAGGCAGGCATCTGCTAGGACCTCCCTGCATTCTCCTTGCCCAGGACAAGCCCCATCTTGGTATAGTGTTCTACAGGTAAAATTTGATTCCTTCCTTCTTTCTCTCCCCGCTTCTCTCGCTCTCTCCCTCTGCCCTTATATTCTGATACCACAAATACAGCCAGCTTCCTTAACTGAGTGCTTGTGACTCTCAGCTGTGGCCACCATATTTTACCATATTTTCTCACTTATTCTTCATTCTCACATCATGAAAGTCTTTATACCTGTTTGCAATCAGGACAATTGAGGCAGACCGAGTGAAGGTTGATTGACTTGTTCAAGGTCACATTTTGAGAAGCTGGGCGTCTCACTGTGGCTCTGATATAACATCTTCAAGGGCTGCAAGGCCTCAGAGTGCTGAGGTCTGAGTGAGGACAGTGACCCCCTCCAGGAAAGAGCCCCAGCCGAGATGGCAGCGCTACACCTGCAGATGGTGTTTTATCTCCTCGGCAAATGCCAGCACTGTTCCAGATGCTTAGAATTCCTTGGTGAATTAAAAGTACGTGTTCCTTACTCGTGGAGTGCACACTGTAGGGGGCTGGTGGAAAATTACAAAAGAAATAGTTCAAAAGAAACGACAGCAGAGAAGTGTAAGACATATACAGAGAAATTAAATCAGGTGACAGAATGAGAAGGAGACAGGTTGTGCCTCTCAAAAAGTCCCAAGTATTGAGAAGAAGTCGAACGTGGCAAGGCCTGGGGGGAAGGGTGTTGTTCCCCTGGAAGGACCAGCAAGGCCAAGGCCCTGGCCAAGGCCACGGGCTGGGAGTGGGCGTGTCAGGTCTGAGGGGCTAACGTGAAGCCGCCGTGGAGGGAGCGAGAAGGGAAGCTGGGATAAAGCAGGTCCAGAAGTACACAGGCTGCTGAATTACGGTTGTTTGATTCCATCACCAGTGGTAAGCAGTGAGAGGATTTGGGACATGCAGTGATGTGATCTTGTGCTGATTTCTATAACTTTCCTCTGGCTGCTAGGTAGATGACAGCACTAACTATTTCAAAGCTGCTAATGTGGGTGGAAAGGTGAGCAGACCGCTGGTGGTGGGAGGGGAATGCTGGACGTCTCGGAAGGCTGCCTGGAGTAGCGCGGCTGTGGGCAGACTGGGAAACCTGTGTGCTTTGAGAGACAGCAGTTGGCCGTTGCAGAGATGTCTGGACTCTGAGTCCCGGGGCTAGATGGCACCTGGGCCAGGCCTGAGAAATGTAGGGGTGCTTCGTGGGCATCCTCCCAGCCCTCAGCTCTGCCCTGGACCTTTGGCTTCGGTTGCTTCACTGATTCTTCTGTGGAGAAGGTACTTTTATCTCCACCGTGCCAGGTGTCTTATCACGGCAGCAATCCCACCGAGTGGGCAGTGTCTTACGATAGTGGAGGATGGAGTCCTGGGACCAGATGGCCTGGGCTCAAATCCCAGTCCTTACAGCTGTGGGATCATATGCCAGTGACATAAATTCTCTGTACTGCGGAGTTCTCGTTTATGTTCTTATCTTAGGATTGTTTTGGCTGCAAGTAACTGCAAGGACTGGATTGAACAATAAGACAGTTTATTCTTTCCTGGAACTGGAAGGGGCCAGCACAGTGTCATTGGTGGCTCAGCAGTGCCCTGCCACCACTCTGCTCTGCTGTTTCCCTGTCAGTGTTATTCTTGGGCTGGAGGACGGATGGCTGCTGCAGCCGCCAGCATCGCACGCAGGTGTGACAACATCCAGAGGAAGAGCTGGGTCTATTGTTCTGGTGCTCTTTCCCCAGAACTTCAGGATGACTCTCTCAGAGGACTCAACACACATCCCTTTGTGTCTCATTGGCTGCGATGGGGTCCCACGAGTGCTTATGACCCTATAGATAGCAAGGGAGGTGAGATCACCTGGCCTGTTTTAGATGAAACAAGGCATGTGGGGGAGGAGGCCGAGGCCAGATGATGTCAATCAAGCCAATCACTGTGGCTACCATCCTCCACCAGTAGACCGTGAAAAAGAAATTCAGTCAAGTGCTTGTGATGGCTCATGGCACATAGTCAGTGCACAGTGAATCTTAGCTCTGAGAAAGGAGAAGATTCGTCTTTAAAGAGCAGGTAACTCGGGCTGGGGACTTAGCTCAGTGGTTAGAGAGCTTGCCTAGCAAGCACAAGGCCCTGAGTTCGATCCCTGGCACCAATAAAACAAAACAAAAAAAAAACACAAACAAACAAATAAAGAGCAGGTAACTCGGTGGCTGTGAGCAAAGCCAGTGTTTCTCATTTCCTTGTGTGGCCTCTGGTCTGAGTCCTGGTTCCATGACCAGGACTGAAGGAGATAAGGCAGTTCGTAGCCAAGTTGCTTTGCCCCAGAGGGCAGGCCCTTGGCTTCCCAGCCCCTCCTTCACCCTGCAGTTCTCAGGGGACCGTGAGTGACACGACTTGTCCCTCCCCGAGGTCCTTGCTTGCTGTCATTCTCAACATTCCAGCCGCCCAAAGCTGCATGGAATCCAAGAGACCCTTGTTCCTCACCTCCCAGGCCAGGATGTACATCCTCAACCCTCTGTGGAGCCATATTACTCAACTCTGAGGAATTTCTGGGAAATTCAGAGGCTGCACTCTGCGGGGAGGGATTCTCTGCTCTGCCTTGACCAGAGCAAAGCTCCGAGGCCTTGGGCAATTTATATCACCTCACTGGGCCTCAGTTTTCTTATCAGTGAAATGGGGTAATAAATCTCTGCCTCATAGGCCTGTTCTAGAGATGAAATGAGATCATGTGGATGAAACACATGGCCCAGCAAGACGGAATTTCTTGGCTCCAATCCATTCCTTTCTATGGAGGTGAAATTTACATAAAAGGAGTCATTTTACACTTTAAAATTCAGTGTCATTTAGTACAGTAACTGTCCTACAATCATCAACTCTATCTGGTTCCCAAACACTTTTAGGACCCCTCCCCGCAATGGAAAAAAACCTGGTACTCAGCAGTCACTTGCTAGTCCCATCCGCACCTGACTCCTGTCTTCTGTCTCTGGATTTACCCATTCTGGGCATTTCATAGGGGCAGAATCTCACCATATGGGACCTTTTGTGCCTGGCTTCTTTCATTTTAACCTAAGGTTGTCAAGATTCACTAATGCTGCAGTGTACAGTAGAACTTCATTAATTTTTGTGGTGAAGAATATCTTAAGACCATACTTCATTTAATAGCATTTTTATCTCTTAATGGGCATTGGGGTTGTTCCCACCTTTTGTTTATTATGAATAGTGCTGTCGGCAATCTGTGCATACATGCACTTGTTTGAATGTTTTCAATTCTTTGGGGCATGTTCCTTGGGGTGGAATTTTAACTTGCTGAGGAGCTGCCAGACGGTTTTCCTGAAGGGCGGCACCATTTGATGTTCCTCCTGCAGTGTCCAAGGGTTCCGTTTCTCCGTGTGCTTACCAACACTATTTCCCAGGTTTTGATTACAGCTGTACTGCTGGGTATGAAGCCGTGTCTTACGGTCCCTCTGCCCGAGTAGTGCGAAGAGGGAGGGTTTTACAGGCCTGATGATGCACAGTGCTGCCTCCTCAGGTGTGACCTATGAGTCCTCACCACCTTCCTGACTCAGGGCTGGGTGCACCGCTCCCTCCCCCCTTCCTCACTCACACTGCCAGGGCTGGAACTCAGGGTGCAGGCGGATCCCCTCTCCAGGCCTGCTTTCCAGCTTTCCTGAGTACGAAGAGCAGATTTCCAAGACGCTTCCCGAAGATGCGGGGATGGCCTGCTTTGGGTCCTGCATTTTCTCCACCGTGTTGCTGTCCCTGAGATGGTGGCGAGGTGGAGCTGCAGGGATTTGGGAGGAACAGATGCTTTGGGGCTCCTCTCAGCTGGCTGGTGGAGGATGAAGAGCCTCAGGCCAGGCTGGGGTTAGCATGCCTGCCCGCTGTTACCCAGAAAGGGCTCGAGCTCATCTCTGTGCCCCCCTTTCCGAGGCCTTCTTTGGGGCCCTGGGGAGCACACCCCCCCTCAGGGCCCTCCCTGTCTCCCGACTTCTCCTCTAAGATCAAGAGTGGGGCTGGGCTCCATCCTGTCTCTGGTCTGCGGGCTGTTTCTCTGTCTGTGTGGCAGCAGCGCGGAGCCCCACTCCTACCATCCCTCCGCACTCTGCCCTGGGCAGAGACTGGCTTTGGATTTCGAGGCCCTTGTCCTTCCCCGCGCTGGCCACTGTTGCCCCACCCTGGGTGACCTAGAAGATGAAGTGTTATTAAAGAGGTTCCTCAGAGCCCGCACACCCGCCCTGACTCTGGGCGCAGGAGATTAAGAGCCGGTGGCCTGTGCGCGCAAAAAGGGCAGAGCAGCCGAGTCTGGACGCCGTGCCTCTGTCCTCATGGGCCCTTTCCACAAGGCAAAGGTTGTCAGATCCGAGTTTTCGGGAACACACTGGACCTCCCCAGTAGTTCCTACTTCCCACCCATAGTTCCCTTTGGCTGGGGCGCCCCCGTGCCCTCCCTCCACGTCTCAGGACCCTGACTCTGGGTCAGTGCTTCTCCCCCAACTCAGCTCCTCCTTATTTATTAGTAATTGCTTCCCACCCAAGGCTCTGACACCTAAATTCCCGTGAGCGGTAAGACGGGTGGGACATGGGGGGGGTGCCTGGCACACTGTCTGGAACCATCTTTCCCGGCTTTCTCCAGGTCCCCTCTTTCCAATCCGACCCACGTGAGCGGGCGCCCTTTAGCCCGCTTCCTTCTGGGTGGTAGATCTCTGAGATCTAAGAGAACAAGCTCGCGGGCCCTACCTGCTGAGGTCACGAAACATGATTCATCCCCGTTTCCCTCTTTAAAAGCAACTGCTTCTTTCCTGTCCCCTAGCAACTTTATTAGCTTAAAAAAAATTTTCTTTTTGGTCATTGCCCTAGTGGTGCCTCCTAGGAAATAAGCAAACAGAGACAGAAAGATATATAAATAGACAAAAACATCCACAGTTCTACCGAGTAGCATTAACCACTTTACATAATAATAATTTTTAAAATCGCCATTTATTAAACATGTACTTTGCATCAAATTCGGGGCTAAGACCTTTGTATGGGTGATTTTATTTAATATTTGCAATAACCCTAGAAAGCAGATGTTTTCTGCATTTCAGGGATAAAGAAACTGAAGCATCGAGCAAAATTATATGAGTTGTTTAAGGACACATAACTCATAAGATTGAAACCTCAAACCTGTCTGTCTGTCTGCTGGCAGGGTGCACGCTACCTCTCAAGCACTGTTCAAGCAAATATATTTCTATAAAATATTTTAATGGCATTAACTGTAACTATTGCTTTGTAACCTGCCTGTACGCCCTCCCTGAACAATAGATGATTAACATTTTTCCCATGGCGTGATCTAGTCTACATAATATTATTTTAAATGGCTGCTTAGAATCTCCGTGTATACTTGTTCCAACATTTATTTAACTAATCCCCTATTGTTACTCAGGTAGGTTGCTTCTAGAGTTTTTGTTATTATAAACAATACTGCTTTGAGCAGACCTGTGCTAATTTTCTTTTGCCCACATTCACTGTAATTTCCTTAAGGCTGAATTCCCAGAAGGAGAGGCTGGGAGGTAGGAGGCATGCCCTATGTTGCTGAAATGTCTGTAACATCTTTGGATCAATTACATATAATTTGCAAATACAAGTTATGTCATTCACAGAAAGAAGGTTGACACCTTTCCTAACTTGTTGGGCTTTGCATAACCTAGAATTAGAGGAGTTGTAAACAAGGTTCCTAATAGCCCTGGATTATCTGTGGCTATTGTCAGGTCATGTAGAGGTGGTAATTTATTAAACAGATCTCTGAAATGTGTCTAAGTACATATGGGTGGATTGGCGAGTGGGAGGGGTTCTTGGTACAAGAAGTGGGGTGTGAGCTTTGCTGGGCTCATGGGCAGCTGGCAGTCGCTTGTCCTGGGGTCCTAGCATCCGGTAAGGGTGTGGCTCAGAGCCCCTGAGTCTCACAGCCCTCCTGAGGGTGTCACTGCCCGGAGTGAGCTGCTGAAGAGTTCTGGTGGAAGAGATACCGGATGGTAGAGGCGGAGGCTGCGCAGAAGGATGTAACAAGTTGTGCCCTGTTCTTACAAGGCTGTGGGTGTCATTTCAACATGGTTATTATCTTGCTTCAGCTGCCAAAAAGTACCAGCTGGTGATGGTGAAATTCACCAGAATTTCTTCTGGGAAGTTGTTTACCAGCCCAGCAGCCTCTCATTCTCCCTCATTCTCCACGAGGGAGAATCTCTGTGTGTGAGGGATTCCCTGCCTCCTGCTATCCCCGAGGCGCCCCTTACTCACCTGGGCACATTCTTTGGCCATCACTTGCTAGTCCACATTGCATGGATTCCAAGCCACCTGCTCCGGGAGCTGACTGGAGGGGCCGCAGGGTGGGGGCATTCATGGGCACCCACACCAGCTGAGCCAGGGAGGGACCAGTTTGTGCTTAAATCCAGTGGTTCTGTGAGATGGACGGCCCAGTTTCTGTGTGCGCAGGCTGAATGGCATGGAAAAGACAGTCCCTGCCCACAAAGGGGTGGGGCACAAACTCAAACCCTGGAAGAATCTTCCTCAGGCCCTGGTCAGCATGATAGGTGAAATCTTGCTGGGTTCTGCGTGTGAGGACTGGACAAACCCAAGTTCGGTGGGTGGTAGCCTGCAGGGGTCCAGGATGTAGGTCTCCTTATGCAATTCATAATTCTCCTGCTCACCACTTTCCCCACCCCAGCCCCATGGGAACAAGTCATTTTGCAAGGAGAAATGTAGCACCAAGTTTTAGGTGGCATTTATTGAGCACTTATTATGTATCAGGCACCACCACAAACACTCTGCATGCACTATATATACTTTGTTCCCCCACTGGTCTTTTGAGGTAGACCCTGTTACCCATGTAGAGTACAGAGGCACAAATTCAGGCCAGGCGAGTTTGTTATTTGCCCCGAGTCACCCAAACATATAAGTTGTTCTTCAGTCCTAGGCTTGTAGGACTTCAGACTTCAGGCACTTGGTAACAAAGAACTCAAGCTTCTAGCTCACAGCTCCTAGCAGAGAATTATAACCTCCCTAAACCTAGAACATCCTTTCAGGGCCTCATTGCTATGCTATAATTGTTCTTTATTTGAGATAGCTGTTTATTTTTCTTGCTGGAAGGGGATGCTCCCGGGATTAGGGGTGTGTTACTCACACTCATCGCCTTGCATCTGGCTCAGGACTGGTATGTGGTAAGTGTTTGACAAACAAGTCTAAAAATTATAATAACTCAGCTGGATGTCTGGGTACCTGTTGGCTTTAGCTTCTGGAAGCTTGTTCTGGAAAATCCAGACAATACAGCAAGTCCAAGGGATACACAAACTTTCTGAAGGAACCAAGTCAGCACTAAAGGTTTTCTTTGATCTTTTTGATTAATGTCTTTTTCTCCCTTGCTATTCCTCCTTTTGATTTTTGTGATATTCTGGAATAACAACATGTTTCTTATCTGTGGTATTTTTTGATCTTCACTCCTACCCTGCAAGGTGAGTGTAGCAGATATACAAATAGCCTGTCTTGTAGATGAGGTCCCTTGATGGTGGGAGGAAATTTAATTTTAAGGTCAAGTTCTCACAGGAGCTTTTGGTGGGGTGAGGAGCACTCTGGGCCACCTGGCCCTCCAGCCTGGCCCATCCTCTGGATTCTAGAAGTTCCTGTGGTGTCAATCAGTTTTCTCTGTGAGATGTCCTCTGGTGGCCTGGGGAGGATGGCAGAGTCCAAGGGCAACTATCCTCCATGAAGAGCTGAAGCCTTGTCTCATGTGATACATCCTTTCTCCTGTTTGGGCCCAGTCTCATTTGGGCACAGCAGCCTTCGACTTGGGGGCCTCCATGGATTCCTATTGGTCCTTCTTAAAACCATCGTGTCCTAAATTCAGAAACAACCAAGATCAGTATGGCGCCCTATCATCTTAAGACTGGGCTGCATTAGACTCTAGCGTCCCATGGCAGCCAGGGAAGGTGGGCATCTTTTATTAGAATTTATTAGACTTATCCATCCTGCCCTAGACGTCCTCACAACTCCTGGTTTTCACAGCCTTGGGAGGGTTGGGAGAGCCTTATGCAAGACTGGCAGTTGGGAACTGAGGGGAAGGGGTGAACAGAAATGCTGCAGGGGCCTCAGGCCTGTGGGCACATGGCTTTTACAGAATAAAAAATAAAGACGCATCTAACAATCTAGGGGAAGATGTTGCTTAGAAGCATTAGTGGGGCTGGGGTGTAGCTCAGTGGTAGAGTTCTTACCTAGCATGCGTGAGACCCTGGGTGCCATCCCTAGCACCACAAAAAAGAAAGAAGGCAGGAAGGAAGAAGAGAAAGAAAGAAAGAAAGAAAGAAAGAAAGAAAGAAAGAAAGAAAGAAAGAAAGAAAGAAAGAAAGAGAGAGAGAGAAAAAAAAAACAAGCAAGAAGCAAGCAGCATTAGTGACCTCTAGAGAGGACAGATCTTGTTGATTGGCTTCCTAGGGAAGGGACCAGGCCAAGGACTCCCTGGCATTCTGTCCCTGCTTTTCTGCAGGACAAGTCCACCTGGCTGCTTCTCTAACTACAGTGTGATTGACTAGAGTAGTTTTTAAAAAGAAGAAGAAAAGGAGCGGACGCTAAACCCCTTGGCCACCCTTCCAGGCAGGGATGATAGCTGTGACGGGGGCAAGGGTTACGACAAAGTCGTCTCCACCGGCATTGGTGGCCGCTTCAGGCTCCCCCGCCCTCCCCCAGGATCACACTGTGGGCAAAGCTGGTTGATGACAGGATGCCGCTGAAGCCTCCACTCTAGTGTCCTTCTCAAGGACGTGCCCGGTGTCCACCATGGCTCCCTGTCAGGCGGCAAACTCAGGGCAGAGGAGAGTGCAGGGAAAGGCACTGTCTGCCAGCAGCCGGCCCTGGCAGGATGGTAGCTCCCAGGACTGGCTGTCAGGGGCTGTGGGAAGCTGCGAGGCTTTAGCATGCAGCACAGTCTCCCGAGAGCTTGTAGTCAGGGCTGCCCTGCGGGGGAGAGGCAGCTGTGGGTCACTACTGCCTTCCAGCCACTGCTTTCCAGTGACACGCTCATTTTCTTGAGGTTCCCAGGGCTGGGGAGGGCTTTCAAGCTTTTTATTGTTGTTGTTTTGTTGACACACTTCACATATCATAAAATCTACCCCTTGAAAGTGTACATGGTTTTCAGTAGATTTCCATGATTGTGCGGCCATCATCCTGGATTCATTTCTTCAGTCTGAAAGGAAGTTTCATTGCCCCCAAAAGAAATTCCACATCCACGAGAGGCTACTTTCTATCCCCTGTCTTCTTGCCCACCTCTAATCTGCTTTCTGTCCCCATGGTTGTACCTATTTTAGACATTTTCAAGTAAGTGGAATCATACAGGATGAAGTCTTTTGTGATTTGTTTCTTTCACTTAGGATAATGTTTTCAATGTTTACCTATACTGTAGCCCACCCTCACACTTCATTCCTTTCTAGGGATGAGTAATATTTAATGGACATGATATAATTCATTTTATTTTTCTGTTCACCAGTGGGTAGATATTAGGATTGTTTCTACTTTTAGGCTATTATGAACCATATGATCATTAGCATTTGTGTAAAAGATTTTGTTAGAATACAAGTTTTCACTTCTCTTGTGTGTGTCTTTGAAACTGGAATTACTGGGTCATATGGTGAATCTCTGTTTAACCCTTTGTGTAACTTCCAGCCTGTTTGCAAAGCAGCTGTGCTATTTCACATGCTCAGCAGCCGTGGACAAGGGTCCCACTTGTCTTCATTCTGCCCAACACTTCTTACTGTCTGGCTTTTGATCCTAGCTATGCTAGTAGGAGTGAAGTGGAGGGCAGGAGATATACAAAACCGGTACATGAAATTAGGGTGATGAAAGTGGGGATTGAAGGAGGGAGATTGGAATGTTGGGAATGTCCCAGGTAACATCCCTCAGGATTTGAGGAAATATCTTGTGCAAAGGCTAGAACACTTGTTGGAAGCCTCTCGTGTTTATCATTGCCCTCTTGTAGCCCAGCGCTTAGCTTGAAGCTGACACTAGTAGACACTCAAAACTGTATGTTGAATGCATGATTAACTGACTTAATAAACACAGTTCCTAGGCACTGGGAACCTGGTATGCGTGGATGAATTAGAAGAGACGCCACTATTTTGTGTATTTCAGGGAAGCAGCACTCTCCTTATTACTATGCCCTTGGTCTTTGCAGGCAGGGGAAGATACAGAAATCTTTCTTGCAAACAAGGGAAAGAGGTTGATGGGAAGTCGAGAGTAGGAAGGCCAGGGCCTGCAGGGTAGAATGAGCAGGCTATGAATTGTGGCAAACAACCCTGAGGTTGACCGCTTCCCAAAGGCTTAATCGACCACCATGCTGTTTTCCTACTGACTTGGCTTCCCAAGTCTGCTTTCCATGGGAACTTCAGTTTCAGGTCTCTTCTCTGTTGCCTTCTTAGATCTTTCTTTGCAGACACCGCTGTGATTATTGCTTTCCTTGGTAAGAGAGAGGCAGCCTTTCAGCTGTTGGACATTCTCCCAGGGGAGCTCACTGGTTCTTCCTGGTGTGGCTATGTGGGTGCACAGGAGATGCTGAACTTGAAGCCTGAGGGCTCTGCCTCCCTTGAGGTTCTGCACCAAGGTGGGGCTATGTGCTGGCAAAGCCACTTTCTGTGTAATTGGCAGAAGATAAAATAATAATAATACTTTCAGGAACTGAATGTTTCCTCTGGGCCAGTTCTACCCAGAGAGCTTTATATAATCTGGAAACTGCTGTCTCCGTGGAGGTCATCTCCTTTTAAATTCCTGTTGCTGGAAGAACAGACCGTAGAGTATGATTGGCTTGTCTTCTCAGCATCTCTTGCAGCTAGAGATGGTCATGTGATCCAGTCTGGCCAATGAGTTATAAGAGGAAGTGTGCTAGATGCTCCTTTTAAAAGGAGAGAGACATGAGGATGAAAATCCTTTATAAGCAGGGTTTTTGCATTTAGGGCTGCTGTAGCCACTTTGCGACCATGAAGGTAAGGTCAAGTCCATGGCAGAGCCACTGATCTAACTCTGGAATGGCCCATCTGGACACCTAGTTATTGGAGGAAAATATATTCCTCTTTGTTTAATTGCAGTAAATAGGATTTTCTCTTCCTTGCATTAAAAATCAGTTGACAAACATGTATTTTCTGAGTAATCCTCATCATTGCCCTGAGGGGGGAAGTATACTTATTTCCAAACTACACAAGAGAATTGATGTTCAGAGAAGATAAGGTCCTTGCTGAGTGTCACACAGCTGGACTAACTGGGTGAGTCAGAATTTGAACTCAAGTCCACCCATCTTTAAATTCTTGGTATTTTCATTGTTTCTAACTAGTGGCCTCAAGGAGGGAAAGAATGAGATCTAGGACTAGACAGACATTTTGCCAGAAAGAGAAAAATGTGTGTTAGACTTTCTAAGCCTAAAATGTGCCTTGGGCATTGCAGGCTGGTATGCTTTTCCTGTCCTCCTAAGATCAGCCTCTCTGTGCCCTTCTGAGACACTGGCTTGCAGCAGAGTGGCGGGGAGGGTTGTGGTGAGGGAAAGCACGTTGGTCTGGAATAAAAAGTCCTGGCCTTGGACCCTAACTCTGCCTTGCTCTGAGCCTGAGACCGTGGTCTGGTGTCTGTGAACCTTGAGTTTTCATTTGTAAGACGTAGGAGAACTCATTCAGACACAAAGCCCGTACCAAACTGTCTTCGCCAAGAAGAGAATTTGTTGGCTCACCGGTGTGGCTGGTGTCCAGCTTAGAGACAGAGGCCTGAGTAGAAGAAGAAAGCATCTCCCTGCCTCTCTAAATCCCACTGCCTTCATTTCCCCAGGGGGAGGATTTTTCTCTCTCTCCTCAAACATCACATCCAGGCCTCTTGTTCTCCAGGTTGGTGGGTGGCAATGACAACAGTTCTTCAATAGATAGCCATGACTCTGATTGGCCTGACTTGGTCACATGACTTCTCACAGAGTACGAGGGGAGGTGATCCCACTAGTACCTTCTCTGCAAGTGGGAATGGGTTGGTTCCCCATGGAAACGGGTGAGTTTCTATATCCACAAGTGGGAATGCATGCTGGCCAGGAAAAAAACCCCAAAGATACCCTCTCTTTGAAAGCCTCTCAGCGAGTATTTGATGGGGTACGTACCTTCAGAGTAGATGTGTCCCAGTTACTGACCATGGTTGTTGCTTAACAAATGCCAGCAGGCCTCTTCCCAGGACTTGGCCGTGTCCTCTCGGAAGCCGTTGGCCTGTTCCTTTATGTCAGTGGCGCGTTGTGGGGGTGGGGAACAGGGCCATCTCCACTGGGCAGCCTCTCTCCGTCACCCAGCCTTTGTCCCCATACTCCACATGAGAACAGCAGTGTGGCCCGAGATGAGGCTCTCTAATCCTATTACTCATTCATCAACCGGCAGATGAGAACAGGCGCCGGATCGAACTCCGCCAAGGAAGCGGGAGAAGCCTTCTCCACTGCTGTGAAACTAGGCTTAGCTCAAGCACAATAGGTGTGTAATTTAAGGTTTTGTTGAGCCGAAATCCAATCACATACTTGACTGGTGGATCACAGAGACTCACGGACTAAAAGAATGAGATAATTCCACCTCACACAAACACCAGGATTTGGCTTTGACTTAATGACAAATGGGTGACCAACCTTGCACTGTTGCATTTTCTCTCTCTCTTTTTTGTTTCAATGCATTTCCATCTCCTTCCTCTCTCCTCCCTCCTCTACTCTTCTTGATTTCCAGAGGTGGAATGGGACTCAGCAAGTCTGAGGGCCAGAACACGCAGGGAGGAAGCAGGAGGAATTCTAAATGCTGACCGGCAGGTAGGGCTCACTCAGTCCCCAGTGCCCTGTTGGCTGCCTCTGTACGCGGCCCACATTGCGGTTTATTATCACAGCTGATTTCACATCTGTCCCCCTAGGAACACGGCTCCCCAGAGCAGAGCACAAGCACCTCACATATCATAGATGCCCAGCAAAATTTTTTTTGGAGCCAGGGTCTCGCTGTGTGATTCAGGCTGGCCTCAAACCCACGGCAATCTTCTGCCTCAGCCTCTAGAGTTCTGGGATTACAGGCATGCACCACCATGCCCGGCCAATGTCCAGCAAATTTGTGTTGAATGACTACATGGAGGTGAGAAATGGCTTCTGGGGACGAACTCATTCTACTTCTGCCTGCTTTTGGTTCTTTTGCTCCAGGAGTGGCTTGAGAAAAGACAGCAGGCAGGAGTGCTGCACGGTCATGCTCATTAATCATGTCCTTTATTCGCTCAGTGCTTTTCGTCTAGCAAGTGGTGTTCAGTGTGGGGTGGCCAAAGGCTGGAAGAAGAAACAGTATCCAGTGTTGAGTGATATGATAGTTACTTACATCACGTGAGATAACACTATAAAGGAATCCACTCAACTTGAATGTATTCATTCAACCAACATTTATTGAATGACTACCACACCTCAGGACTATGCACAGCCCTGAGGAAGAATGAGTAAAGAGAGGCACTAAACAAGCGGGAAACTGTCATTAGCAATAGTAGAGAATAAAGTAGTAGTAGAATTCTACTTTAGAAGTGCCAAATACACAGTGCTGTAGAGCGATATATTGGAAGGTGGCTGTCACAAAAGACCTCTCTGAGAAGAGGACCTTTAAGATGACGCCGAAAGAAGAGGAATAGGCATTTATTTCAATATTCGGGAGAAGAACTTTGGAGACCACCGGGAGTTCAAGGCGAGGCTCCAGATGAGAGACGGTGGAAGCGCCAGAGGTCTGGGTTCAAGTTCTGGACTGCCATGTATGTGCGCTAAGTCCCAGCAAAAGTCATTCATTTCTTAGTCTCTGTTTCTCAGCCTGTTCTGCCAACTTCACAAAGGCTCTGTGGAGTCCCACTGTCACCACAGTGTGTCGCTTTGCCCAGTGACAGAGGGTGATGATTAGATTAGTGTCTCATTATCATACGGGGATTTGGGGTGGATGTCGGGGTGTTTTCCCAGAATTAGAAGAAGCCTGGAACCAAATCTGAGGAACCAGTTTCCCTTAGAGCGTCGTGTTGGCACTGCTCTGTATGTGGACCCTTGGCTGGTGTTTTCCAGATAAAATTTTCCCTTTGACAGAAAGAACTGAACTTTAAAGTGGGAATTCTGGGGTAGTAGCCTCTGGGAGTAATTGAGATGAACTTGACCCCATCACTCCTGCTGTTCTGTCCAACAGGGGGCTGATTTTGTAGCCAACATTAATTGAACATTAACTAAGTGCTATATATTGTGCCAAGTATTTTGCTTATACTATCTTATTCCATCTTTACCAAAATCTTTTTCCAATGACAAGTAGAGCAAGGCTTTTTGATGTTAAGTGAATTAGTCTGGGTCACATAGTAAGACAGTGGCAGGGCTGCTATTTCAACACTTCTGCTACTATTATTGCTGCTATGAGCAGTAATAATGATAGTTCTTATTTATTAAGTGTTGTCTATACACAATTACTATATTGGTATTGAGTTGCCAGTTATTTTTCTATTTGCTATTCTTTAATACGTAGTATTTCTCTCAAGATACCTTTCTTTTTTGTGCTGGGCATTGAACCTAGGGCTTTGCACATGCTAGGCAAGCACTTTGCCACTGAGCTACACCCCAGCCTAAGATAGTTTTACAGTCTTCTCCTTGTCTTTGGTGTTCTTTCACTTAGATCTAGCTAGGTGTGGATTTTGTTTATTCAGTTTGGCATTCCTGAATCTGAGAACTGGTGACTTCCATCAATTCTAGAAAATTCTCAATCGTTTTTATTGACTATCACCTCCCCTCTAATTTCTTATTCTCTCTTTCTGGAACTCACATTAGATGTGTGTCCCATCTTTTTACTCTATCCTTCCTATTTTTTAACCTTTCTTGCCATTTTTTCATCTCTGTCTCTCACCATTCTCTCATCTAATGCCTTCATGCCTGTCATCCAGGGCACTAATTTGTACTTAGTTGTGTCTAATGCATTTAACTCACCCATTTTCCCTTTTAAATTGACCTGCAGCTTACATGGAGGGAGGTGCAGACATCATGGGTGTACAGCTGGATGAATTTTCACAGAGTAAACATGCAGAACATGGTCTACACCCGAGAGACTCCCTGGCCCTTTCCTCCCACCACTGCCTTCTTCTCCATGGAAACCACTTGCCTACCTTCTAGCTCATCGATGGGTTTGGCCGTTTTCAGCTTTACATAATAGAATAATGCAGTAGACTTGGCCCTTTATATTCCCAGGTTTTATATCTATGGGTTCTACCTGCTGTAGAATGAACAAACTTGAAAAAGATCTCATCTGTATGAACACGTGTAGATTACCCTTCCTATCATTGTCCTTTTACCAATAAAGCATGAGAGCTGTTTACATAGCACTTACAGCAGGTCAGGGATTATAAGTAATGTGGAGATTATTTAAAGTACAGTATATGGGAAGTTGAGTTATATGCAAATAATATGCCATTTTATATAAGGGTCTTGAGTGTCTCCTGATCTTCTAAACTTTTTTTTTATTGGTACATGTTTGCAGTATATAATGATTACATTCTTTGTGGGGAGTTGATACATTTACATAACACATCTTAATTATTTTTTTCATCCCCATTCTCTCCCCTCCCACCCCCACCCTCCACTTCTTTGTTCTTCTTATGCAAAGACCTATCTCTCTAATTCTTCTTATCTTTTATTTTGTTCTTTATTTATATTTTGAGTTTCTCATATGAGAGAAACCATGCAATATTTAAGCCATGTATTTGGTTTATTTATCTTAACATTATGGTCTCTAGGTGCATCCATTTTCCTACAAATTACTCGAGTTTATCCTTCTGTATAGCACAGTAGTACTTCATTGTACAAAAATACCACATTTTCTTTATCCATTCATCTGCTGATGGATATATAGGCAGCTTCCAAGATTGAGCTATTATGAGTTGTGTTGCTATAAACATGGGTATGCATGTATCACTGTAATATAATGTCTTTAACTCTTTTGGAAAAATGCCTAGAAGGGGAATAGCTGGAAATGGAAATTCCAAATGGAATTTCTAGTTTTAGTTTTTTGAGGGATCTCCATGTTGATTTCCATAACGGTTGTACTAGTTTACAATCTCACCAGTAATGTAAAGGGATTCCTATTCCCTCACAGCCCTGCCAGTATTGGTTATTATTTGATTTCTTGATGACAGCCACTGTTTCTGGAGTAAGATGAAATCTCAGTGTTGTTTTAATTTGTATTTCTCTAATGGCCAAAGATGTTGAACATGTTTTCATGTATTTATTAGCCATTCACAGTTCTACTTCTGAGAAGTATCTGTTCATTTCAGTTGCCCATTTTTAACTGAGCCTTTTATTTTAGGGGCTCTAATATTTTTTATTTCTTCTTATATTCTAGATGTTATTTCTCTGTCAGAGAGTAGTTGACAAAATTTTTTCTCATTCTGTAGGTTGTCTCTTCCCTCTGTTGGTTGTTTCTTTTGCTGTGCAGAAGATTTTAAATTTGATATAATCCCATTTGTTGATTTTTGGTACTATTTCTTGTGCAATTCGGGTTCTGTTCAGAAGGTTCTTGCCTATCTATGCCTATGTCTTCAGGGATTTTACCTAACTTATCTTCCAGCAGATTGTTCCTTTTTTTAACATTTAGATCTTTGATTCATTTTGATTTTAATTTTGTACATGGTGAGAGATATGGGTCTAGATTCAATTTTCTACACGTGGACACCGGTTTTCCCAGCACCATTTGTTAAAGAGGCTATCTTTTTCCAGGGTATGTTTTTGGATCCTTTATCAAAGATTAGATAACTGCATGTCTCTGGAGTTGTTTCTGCATCATCTATTCTGTTCCACTGATCTATATGCCTGTTTTTTTTTTTTTTTTTGAATACTATGCTGCTTTTATCACTGTAGCTTCAATAGTATAACTTGAAGTCTGGGATTGTGCTGTCTCCTTTGCTCTTGTTGCCCAGAACTGTGTTTGCTATTCTGAGTCTCTTCTGGTTCTATATGAATTTTAGTGTTTTAGGAATTCCTCTCTAGTTCCGTGAGGAATGCCGCCGGTCCTTTGATTGGGTTTGCATTAAATCTGTTTATCAGTTTTGGAAGTTTGGCCATTTGCACAATATTGCTTCTGCCTATTCAGGAACAGGGGCTTCTTTCCATTTTCTGATGTCCTCTTTGGTCTTTTTTTTCAGAGTACTGTGGTTTCAGTTGCACAGGTCTTCCGCTGCTTTTGTTAGGGGAGGCCCTGAGTATTTAATCTTCTGATGCCGTCGTGAATCGTGAGCATTTTGTGCTTTTGGTGTCCGTGTGGAGGTCCTGGGAACCACGTCCATGGACACTGAGAAATGGTTACGTGGTCTCTTATTTATCTGGCTTCATCTACTCAATCGTACGCTTTTGAGATTCATCACTATTGTGTGTATTGTTATTTTTAAGAGTTTTATTTAGCTTCTTTTTTTTTCTTTTTTTTTTTTTCTTTTTTTTTTCTTGTGCTGTGCTGGGATGGAGCCAGGGCCTCGCATATGACAAACAAGCCCTCTACTCCTGAGCTACACCACCAGCCGTCATTTAATTCCTAAAACATACCAAACATACTTGGCTTTGCATTTTTTCTCTTCATTGAAATATCTGCAGACTTCGCGGGTCTTACTCATGGTGGTTTGTTTCCTTGTGATTGTGTAATTTTCAACTTGTGAAGTCATGTTCTTTGGCTCTTGACTTGTAGGGATTTGCTGAGGTAGGGTTTGCTGGGCCTTATTCTAGAGCAATTTTGTGTTTGCTTCTGCCAAGCTTCCAACAGGAGACCACTTTAAGCTGAACAGTTAGCTTAGGGCTTTTTGTGCTGTACGTGTAAGGGTGGTGAGTGCGTTCTGACTCCAAACCCAAGGTAGGCTGGTGACTTGGAGTTCACAAAGGGGTAGCAAAAATCCCATGGTCCCTCCTATGTGGGATTGTGGCCTTTTGTTATGGTTATTGTTGTTTTGTTTCTTTTATTTTTCTAGTAACATCTTCAGTGAGATACAAGATTTTTAAAAATCCTAATTCACTCCCCAACTACATCATCTTCCTGGCTTTATGCAGGGGCTTCCAAGCCAAACAACCACCTTACTGAAGTCCCAAGACTTCTCTTCACTGCTCCACACACCAGAGACTCCTTCAAAAAGAGGCCCGAGAGAACAGGTGTTAGCAGCTGCTCCCAAGCAGACACCAGTTCATTCTTTCCTAGTCTCTGCTTTTGAGATTTCTCATTGTTTCTGGCCTCCAAGGATTTCATTTGCTTTTCCTGCCAGTCACCCATGCATTAAAAAGCCTGTAAAATATTTTGTCCCACATTTTGTGTATGTATACATATGTTATATAGCAAGAAGATTTTCTCTTGCATCCATTTTGCTGTAACACTAGATCAGGTAAGCAAGCTCCTTACATACTGTATCTCACTTAATCCTGAAACAAACCTCTAAGAGCAGTAACAGGCACATCCCCATTTTACAGATGTGGAAACTGAAATTCAATTTGTACATGGCAGGGGCAGAAGGTGAACCCAGGTCCAGGTGACCCTAGAGCTCACATGTGTAACTGTAACACTTGGTGAAGTGTGTAGGGTAACTCAGGTCTCATCCAGCTCTCTGGGCCAATAGAGCAATCAAATTACCAAGAGGAGCTGAGGATGAGGATGATGGCTACAGTGCAAAGTGACTGCCACTCTTTGGTTCTTGTATCCATGCTGGACATCAAATTAGTATTGCAGGCTTCTTGGGGAGGTAGAGATGGCCACATGGAAAAGTGGCGTTTGCTGAATTGGGCCTCTTCAGATGCTATCACTGTGCCAGTTCAGACTCTGGAAACATCCAGGGGAAGCAGACTTGGCAGATGGAGCATTTCAGTGGTCTGTTGGATACAACTCTGTGACCAGGCTTCTGGGGTGTCCCAGAGAGTCTTCCTAGGGTGCACCTCCCATCCTCCGAGTGCTTGGTGACTGTCCTTTCCTTTCCCAGCCCGACCTCATCAACCATACTGGCCCTGCCGGCCCTGGAGTGCTGCCCCTCCAGCCTCCTCTTTGCCCAGGATCTGGGCTCCTGGGCGCCATACAGGCCTGGTGGACGCAGTATCCGGGGGTCTTCCTCTCTTGTGTACATGTCCTGGCTGCAGGGCGGAGCCTGCCAGCCCTCAGTTCTCAGAAATGTTGTCTTTTCCTCCAAGGGGCGGTGGTTTGCATATTAGTGAAAAAAGAAGTTCGAAGGGCTGGAAGCATGGAAACCAGCCCCTGGTGAGTATCTGCTGTGTGCCGCGCCCGTGTTTCATCATAATGAGACAGGAGTTCTCTTACTTGGAGATTTTCTTTTGTGTGAATGCCATCAGAGATCCCTTTTCTCTCTCACATCCTTTTTCATATCATTGTGTGTAGAGACTGGTACACAGGACGGGTGGTGTAGTCTGGTGGTTAGAACAGGGGCTCTGGAGTCAGTCGTAACCAGGCTAAAGTGCCTGCCTGACTGCCTTCTACCTGTGTGGCAGTGAGTCTGTGTCACGGTTCTCCCACCTGTAAGACAGGGATGCTAATGACAGCTACATCAGATAACTGCTTTCTGGATGGCTGCAGACTCCACGTGCCCTCGGCCCACCTGGGAGGTCACTTGCAGTCAGTTCCCATTCTTGCCAATGTCTTTGCATCTTAGACTCTGCCACAAGTAGAGGAACAATCTGGAAAGTTAAAGAAAGACCACACCCAGTGAGGCCTGGCTCCTTGGCTCTCAGAAGGACCATTTTGGGTTGCTTGTTCATACCCTCTCTGCAGGTCCCCAGCAAGACCGAGGCCCAGCTGGACACACTGGTCACCTCCTTCTGAACATGCCCTGCAGAGACTTTCTTTTGCTCTTATCTCACTTCCCCACCTCCTCGCCATGAGGCCTGAGATCCCCTTCCAAAGAGACTCATGCGCCCAGGGCTCAGAGGGGAGGGAGGACGCTGGCAGCTGGGGCTGGAGCTCGGGGACAGGGAGGCTGGGCATGGGGCTTCTTGCTCCCTGGAGCTCCGAGCGGCTGAGTTCTCGGGAACTCGGCCTTGTGAGTGGCCTTCTCAGGGAATGGTGAGGCAGGAAGCCAACACTGGGGGGCGTTATGCCCCCTTCCTGTGTTGCTCTTTTCCTCCCAAGTGGAGAGAGAGAAAGGAGAGGTCGGCCCCAGAGGGGCCTCCAAGCACGCGGGGCAGGGATCTGGTCCCAGCTGTGCGAGGCTGTGCCGAGAGCCGGATTTACTGTGCTGCAGCCAGCCGAGCGGGCGTGGCGGGAAAGGGCACTCCGAGTCTGAAGGCAGGGGCCGGGTGGGGACCTTGGAGCCCGTCTGGGGACCCGCGAAATCGCCTGGGCCCACGTTGTAGCAGAACCTGGCTCTCACGGGGGCAGGTCTTGATAATGGGGTCCCTCAAGTGGAGAGATGCTGAGACATTACTCAAGACAGGAAACACCTCAGCAGTGTGACTCGTCATGACTGACTCATCGTTGTCAGTGTCCTCCTCCTCCTGAGGCTCGTGGACCTCCCTGTGAGGTGAAGCAGCCTGCTCCCATACGATGCCTCCTGTGGGAAGGACAGCAAGGGGTTCCCTCCAGGGAGAGGTGGTAGCCCACATCCCTGGCTTGCCAAGCAACAGGGCTGGCTCAACCCTCATGGGCCTCCTTGGTTGGGCAGCTTGACAGATGGCAGAAATGTAGTGATTCTGGGGAAGATCGCTCATGATTCCCATTTCACAGATGAAGAAGCTGAGACTAAAAAGGTACTGGCCGGCGGTCGCACAGCTGGTCAGTAGCCGGGTCAGGATTCTAACCTAGGCCTGCCTGAGTGTAAAGCGGATGAGATTCACTATGACACCACATTTTATGGCCACACGGTTTAGTAGGTATGCTGGGCTTTGTTGAGGGTCAGGGGAAGGGAAGGAGTGTGTCAGTCTTTAAAGATACCTTTCATTAAGTCCTTGTAATTACCAGACTTGTGTCAAAAGCAGATAATTTGCTACAGTTTTAAAGGCATCAGCGGAGGGGGGAGAAGCACAACTCATAAATACTATTAGCTGCTCTCTAACTTTGTCGAATTCAACTGATGTTTTCGATGTTGACTTTCCCAGCTACCAGCTTAACTATATAAATCCAGTTGACGTGTCTTTATTCAGATAAAACTCTAATACTGCAAGTGTAGCAAATTAGATGCAAATGCCCCCTTTTTATTTTAAGTATACTTAAAGCTGCCTTTCCAATGCAAATTTTATAGGAAATCTCAACCAGCTAGGACAGACTTAGCTGTCAGCAGGCAAATGCTTTCATTTTGGTCCCAGGCAAAGGCGCTGCCTGCTTTTTTCCTTTTTGCCCCTGCAGACTGAGATAATTAAAACTACAGAGAAATAGTTTTAAATATACATGATACACACAGTTCCTTAAATTATGGGATAATGCATATATTCGCCCATTACCATATTTGATAGCGGCCTCACTGACCAAAGCCAGGAGGTGGGGGCAGGGGGCAATGTGATTCTTTTCGAGCAACTTGCTCCCTTTGTCAACAACCTCCTGGCACCTGTCACTTCACCTGGTGGGACCTGAGCAGCCCTGGTAGATGTTCAAATGCGGTTGTGAACATGCTCATTAAAAGGGATTGCTATACTTTTTGTTTTTTTTTCTTTTACAGAAATAAAAATGTTAATGGTAACTTTTTTTTTTCTTTCTCCCCCAGCAGTTCTCAGTCTCTTTGGAATACATATCCATTTCGGCTTTGATTTGTCGGGCTCCCTGAATGAGTTTATCCAAACAATGTGAATTTACTCAGATCTCTCTCAAATCCCACATCTCTTGTGGTTGATAAAGCTGACTTTAGCTAAGAAGGGCTGGATCAGTGTGATTTGAAATTCACATTGAAAATGATAAGGGCTTTGCTGGAAATAATAAGCACAGTCAAATGCTGTCAGGAGGAAACAGTGAAGCATGCAGGGAGAAATTTGGTGAGGGCTCACCCCCTTCTCTTTCTAGAATGCAGTAGAGAAATGAAGGGGCAGGTGAATGAGCTTGGCATAGACAGACACTTAAGCTTTGCAGATGATGAAGATGATAATTCTAAAGAGCTTTCTGCATTACCTTCATTTTTAATGATTAGAAAATGACAGCCATCCATTGGTGGGTGATGGACTGTCTCCTCCCACCATGGGCTTTGGGGTAGCTGCCATCATTGCTTACCGTGGTGCCTGACACTGGTTGGAATCCCCACCCCCCTTCTTCCTCTCCTCCACCCGCCCCATCTCTCTCATTTCTTTTTGAGCACTTAACACATCCTGAGTACTGGGCTAAACATTTTCTCATTTCCTCCTCACGACCCTATGAAACAGCACAATTATTGGATGCATTTTACAAAGATGGGCACCGAGGCTAAGTGTGGGTCCAGAAACCTGCCCGAGGTTCCATCACGATTTGTCCCGGTCCTCGTGGTGATACACGAAGGATACTTGTGTCTTGAAGCGAAGGACCAATGGGCTCCTTAGACCGCTGCCAACACTCCCCTCTTTCCCTTCAGCTGCTGGGCAGAGACTGAATAACCCCCATAAGGGAGAAACTGGTTTGGAACATGGTTCCTCAGATGTTCTGGAGGAAGCTGATGCTCCGAATGTCAATCAGGACGTATTCCTGAAGGGGCAGAGCAGGAGCGGGGTGTGTGAGGCAGAGACCGTATTTTGGAGATGGAGTGATCCAGAGTGAGTGTGATCTGAGCAGACTGGGGTTTGCGACCCCGGCACCGCTGAATTTAGGGGCAGGGGGCTTCTCGGTTATGTCTGTGATGGGGAGCGGGGCTGAGGTGTGGGTTGTCCTGTGCACTTGTCCCTGGCCTCTACCCACCAGATGCCAGCAATACCTCACCTTCAGTAGTGACAACCGAAATTGTCCCGTGGCATTGGCAAACATTCCATGGGAGGCAACACTGCCTGGAGGAGACCCGGGTTTAGACATGACCCTCCGAAGCCTGGAGTCCTCATTTTCCCAAAAAGGCAGGTAACATGTGCGTTGCGTCCCTCCTCCCATTCCCTTTTGTCTCGGAAGACCCCACTTTCACACGCCCTCCTAAGCAGCTAAGCGACCTTCCTTGGAAATCAGTGGATCAGAGGAGCTTTAGCACAGAACCCTCATTTCTAATTACAGTAATTACTCCCCCTTGTCTTCTCCAGAAGGGCGGTCGGATAAGGCATTGGGCTGTTCCTTGTGCTGTAATCTGTCCAATACCAACTGGGATTGATGAATGACTTCCTAACATCCTGCCCCGTGCACGTGTGTGCATGTGTGTGTGTGTGTGCGGGTGTGTGTCGGGGGGGCACAATAGCCAGGCTGGCAGTGGAGGGGCGGAAATTAATTCTTCCAAGTCCTTGTTTCTGGGATGCCTTGCAGGCCAGGGCTGCCCCATGGCAGCAATTCCTTCCCCCTGAGCTGGGCGCAGAGCTGAGCTCTCTTCCCATTCCCTCAGCTCCTCCTCTCTCCCCCTCCGTCCTCCACCTGGGTCAGCTCTCCTGACCCCTTGGCTTGGTGTTTCCTAACCCACTCTGCTAATAGCCACTGATCACCGAAGGGGACTTTCAATTCTATTTAGCCTTTAAAAAACGGGTGTGGGGGGGACTTCAAAAGGTGCTGCCTGCAAGAGAAGCCGAAGCAAAGTGTAGCCACATTACCAGCAGAAGCTGGATCAATATTTGAGCCCCATCCCCTGGCCGGTTTTCGAGGAACTTTTATTGTGATTGTGCTTAAGCTGTTTAAGGTGGAGCATCATTTGTAAAACAAACGGATCCCTTCCAAATAGGTTATTTTCCTGGTTAATGACCGATAGTCTGCCCTGGGGTCTGTCTGTGTTTCCATTCCAGATGGGAACAGGCACTACCAGCCCAATTATCCCTATTAAGTGTTTTTCTTCTCCTTTTCTGAAAAATGAAATGGTAGCCAGCTCAAACGTCCCCTCCGTCCCCTTGCGTGCACCCCTGCGCCATTTCCTGCATTCGCCTCATTATGGACATGCATGTCCTTTAAGACACAGAGACTAATGAGGCGGTTTTATGAGACTAATACATTTTAAATTTTAACACTGGAGCTAGCATCTTTAATTGTACAATTACGCATTCATTTAGCACACACTCTCCACCGCGCTCTCTTTTTGCTTTAAAAGATAACAAACCACAGGTGACTAAAAGCGTGTGAAAAGGCAGAATTTATGTCGTGCTGTAGAGTACTAAATCATGCAAATATAGGAACTGTTTTTCTCCTGACAGATTTCTGAAGCAAAATTAGTTAGTTACTGTTTTAGAGAAGGTGATTTTAAAAAATGAGTGGGACAGGCCAGAAGAGGGTTAAAGGACAGCTTTTTGCATACTTCTATCTTCACAGTGCTCAATTTCTATAGATAAAGAGAACCTGAAAAACCTTTGGAGAATTAAAGATACCTTGATATTTCCTGGCCCAGCTGAAAGAGAGAGAGAGAGAGAAGAGCTGTGTCTCCTGTCTCCAACAAAAGCCCTCTCCATTCTCTACCTGACAGGACTTTATCGGGTAGTAATAAATAAGGCTGAATTATTGATGATGAGAACTGCTAATATTATTATGACCTCAATTAAGTGCTTTTTTCAGACACATTAGTAACAAAGGGTCTTCCCTCTCCTGCTTGCTGTTTTTCCCCCCCAGGCCCCACTTTACATTAAAATCTAATTGATCAAACCTAGTTGCCATTCGCACAAGAGCGATCACCATAATGGGTCATCTATCAGCATGGCCTCCTCATCAGGCTGTTAACACCTTTTGTTGCTGGCCCCCGTTCTGTACCAGCTGAGAGAGCATGGGAAAGGCAGGGCCTCCAATCTGGTAGGATGCTGTGTGTGTGAGGTCTGACTCGTGTTACCCTTTAACTACCCTCCTTAACACCCTTGCAAAATCACATAGATATTCCCGCTTTTGAGGAAGTCCTGCCAGGCCTTGAGTAACAAGATGGCGCCCTCCTTATCTGGAACAGAGGGTGTTACCGTGGGTCCCTTGGCTGTCTCTATCTCTTCCTCTCACTGTTCCCTTCTTCCTTCTTCCTCTGTCCAGGGAGTCTCAGTATCCTGTGTTGGAGGATTGGGGACTTCGGTAGTGGTCCTGTGGGTGTAGGAAGAGGGGAGGAAAGGCTTTACCCAAAGCACACACTGGTGCTGGTCTACAAATGGAGACCAGCTCCCACTGACTACAGCCTTCCTAAGACTTCCTGCCCCAGAAATTGTCACAAAATTGTGTTTACATGTATTTTTCTAAGGGAGGGCTAGAGCTTCCCTCAGATCCCCAAGTCTGTCCATGACCCCAGAGAGGGTTAGAATTGTCTTCTCAGGAGCTTCTTAAGCAGAGAAAGTCTTCTGTCCATTTGACCCTCAGTCAGGATCTTGGGCCCTGGCTTTGGGATATAGCAAAGCCTTCAGGATGAGCTTTGTTCTGTGTGTACTGTTTGACGTGGGTGGAACTCTCTCTTTCTTTCCCCCACTCCTGCCTTTGTCTTTTTTGCCTATGAGGTCAAAGAAAAAGCTTTTGTAGACCTCCTCTTCTCAAATTTCTACATTCTGGTACTGTATCTCCCACTGGGTGCTGCCAGCAATGAAGAAACAAGAAGTACTTTGTAGTGGTTGTGTGGCTTTTGTTGAGAGGAGATAGCTTCAAATATGACATGGCAGAAGCTTTATTTGAATGGCTTCAAAATCTTGGAACACTCTTCAAGGCCATAGTTTTGATAATGCAACTCTACCTCTCCTCCATGAAAATAGCTATTTTTTTCTGATTAAAAATTAATACATTCAGAAATTAATGATAAGGAAGTTAAAAATTCCCCAATTCTTATCTTATTGACTTATGTCAAGTTTTTCCTTTCCTTCCTTCCAAGTTTTTCCTTCTTTCCGTCCCTTATCTTTCTCCCTCTCTCTCTCTTCTATTCAAATAACAATAGGAAAATATCCTGTGAATTAAAAATTTTTTTCAAGAGTGAGACCATACATATTGTTTTCTTTGAACTTTCTTATTAACTTAGCAACATATACTGTAAACATTTTTCCACGTGAATAAGTGTTATTCAACACCATCATTTTTAAATGAATGCATACTAATCTAATGATGTGGATCTCCTATAAGATATTTACTAATCCCTTCTTGTTGGATATTCTGGTTACTTCCACTTTTTTCTATTATAAACAGGCCTGCAATGAATGTCCTTGTGTAAACATTATGCACTTACCTGATTATGTTCTTAAGATGGATTTGTAAAAGAGAATTTCTAGGTTAAGAGGTTTTGTTAATTTTTTTTTATTTATAGCACAGATTAAGGGATAAGATATGTCATTAATGCAACTTTTAAGCTATCCTTAAAGGGAACTTTCTGTCAAAGATTCATCCAAGGTAAGGAGCTTTGGGAGAGAGGAGAGTTGAATGACCTAAGGGCCAATTCAGTGAATCTTTTTTCTGCAGGCGTGAGACTGGAGGAACTAGGTTATAATGAGGCTCAGTTTCCTGCCTGGTGGGGGCAGAGGCAGAGGCGAACCTGCTTCTCTGAACCACTGTTTAAACACACATCCCTTCAACAAACATACCTCTCAGGTTAGTTCGGGAGGCTCGAGGCTGGCTGCTGTCGTGCGGATGTCCCAGCTTGTGGCTCATCTCAGAGCTCTGTCCTGGCTCAGGAGACCCCGTGCCCAGCAGCCAGGGTCCTTGGGAGGGCAGAGGCATGCAGGAGGCTGCACGGTCGGGACTGCTCTGCCTCGAAGCGCTGGGCATCCATTTAGCACTGCCTGGTGGTTTCTCAGCCTGTGCGTCTTAATTCCAGTTGTCATTCATAGACCAGTAGAAAACTGAAATCGATAAATGGTGGAAATGGGCTTTAAAGGCAAACTAAAGTCACAGAAGAGGAAGGAAAATAGCACCACTTCCCTCAGAGGGTTATGTTTTTCCTAGATATTTACAGTGAGCAAATCTGGGGCTTGTGTCTAAAAAAAGAAAGGGAGAGAAGGAGACAAGTGAGTTTCTCGTTTCAAGATACCAGGTGTCCGTTGGATAAGATTTTAGGGCCAGGCTATCCTTTGATTGAGCCACAGAGAATGGTGAAGGTGTGAGTCAACACTTTCCCATTGGTCACAGCAGGTGTGTTTGGGGGTGTCCACCTGCTTGCTGCCGTGTGATTCTCTGCAAATCTGACCACTACTCTGGGCCACGGTTTTCCTAATTGGAGAATGGAGTGTTTGATTTTCACACGAAGCAGGTGTGCTGTGGGCAGCCCTGGGATAGAGCTGAGGGTGGGTGGTGGGGTTTGCATCCTGCAGCCGGGCCTTTACAGCAGCTCAGGGCTCTGGGCTCCTGCCAGAGATTTCATCTGAAGTAAGAATTTCACGGCAGAGACAAACATTTGGAAACAAATCACTGAAGGAGAGGGTTTCCAAGTTTCCTTCCGCTTCGGAGGGGCTCTAAACATCTGTTGCATGTCTACTAGTTATTGCTGAAAACCCAGTTTGGATCAGCTCCACCTTCCTCCCATGGCTAGCAGGGAACTAGCAGGAGCCCAGTGGGTACCAGGCCCAAGTGAGCGAGATGGGGGATGCTCCGAGCTATTCCTGGAGATCCTGATGGGTTCTTTGGGGACACCTTGGCCTGGGCATTCTCCATCTCAGAGGCTCAAATCAGAGAGGGAGCAAGAGAAACCACAAGTCAGTGCAGGAATAATTGCAAAGTGAGAGACAGTGAGCACAAATATATGACAACACTGAGTGGCGGTAAAACTCCAGGACTGGATCTGTGTGGTGAAGCTAGGAAATGATTCCCTGTGCTTCTTTGGAAGGAACCAGACATTTTGTACACAGGTGCCAACAGAATGGCCTCGGGGATGAGGGGAGGAAGGAGGAAGAGGCGTCCTTGTCAACCCCGATCCTAGCTGTTGTCGCACAGACCCAGTCAAGGCCCTGGCCCTGTCCTTAAAGGCTGCCACCATGGTCTCCTTCTACTTAGAAAGTTTGGAGTCTATGAGAAGCTCATGGATTCACTCAGGCCACATAATATAAGAAATCTTGAAGGGTTATTCTAAAGAAGAAAAAAAAACAAACCTTATTGGCAAGAAAGTTGTCAGAAATAGAAATGTGAGATTACCTGTATTTGTCACATTCAAAAGGAGCCAACATTTTGTGGAAACTTTCTAAGAAATTTAGCTCAGAAAACGTAAATGGTAGCAAGGAAGCCGGCTTGGACTTGGAGCTGGTTTTGTGAGGCCAGAGTTGACCTTTCCTGTGTGTGCGCGCGGTGTGGGGTCACCAAGCCTGGAGCTGGGAGCACAGCACGGGTCCCCAGTACCCTGCAGGGCTGGTGCCGGCTGGTCTCCAGCAGGCCTGGGGCTGCCACGTGTACTGGGCTGTGAGAGGGGTGGATCATGGCACGAGGAAAGGCCTCATTTGGTAATCCAGTGCCTTGGGATGATCCAGATGTAGTGGTGGCCCCATGTCAGTTCATTAGGTCTTGTGAACAGGGGTGCCCTTCATAGCTTGTCACATTCACTAAGCGCTTTTCCTGTGCCACACACTGTTTCAGGCCCTGTCCACTCTGGTCTGCTCAACAGCCCCATTTCAGAGATGAGGACACTGAGCCTCAAAGAGGTGAAGGAGAGAGAGCTGGGATGTGACTCTGAATCTGAGTCTGGGTGTGGAACCAGGAGAGTATTAGTCTTTGAAACCAGAGCTTTCTACGTTTAAAGGGACCCAGGAACTTGATACTCGATCTTGGCCATTTTCAGTTCTCCCTTTTCGTGGAGTTCCTGAGAAACTCACACCATGGCTGGCAAAGGGCTTCTTTATTCAGAGGGGAGCCATGAGCCCTGGCAGACCCCAGTTCAGCGTTGGGCTGAGACAGGATGGGCTGCGCCGCACCCTTCATCTGGCCAGATGATAGTGAAGGCCAATGGGAGAGAGGAAGGTGGTGAAAAACCTGGTATAGATCTTTGCAGGCAGGGACATCTGAGGATGCAGAGGGAGACGAGGGTCCTGGTTCCTCTCTGGAGAGCATGGTCCTGTGCTCCTGTGACCCCTCAGAAACTGCCCTTCTGAGGACCTCGTCCCTTGAGATGTCCTACTTCCTAAGGGGCGATGGTGAAGAAGACAGGAATGACTTGCGCCTGCCTCCTGCCCGGGCGCCAGAGCCCTTAATCCTAATATACACCTTTGGGGGAAAACCCATTCCCTCTCCCAGTCCCCAACAGGGATGGCCAAACTCTGTTTCCCAGGTAGCAGTGAGGAGAGCGGCCAAGACATCGGGACGATGCGGAGTCCTCGCAGTGGAATGCTTTTTGGTTGTTGCAGAGTCCTATTTATTTCCTGTGACAGTCCCTCCCTTCCCCCGACCATGACAGAATGTTCTGCGGCATATGTTATGATCTTTAATTAAAGGGAACTTAATTTGGTTTCGAGGCATCCTTTGTTCATTGGCTACACCCCAGGGTGTTTTAAAACCGGGTTTTGGAGTGATTGCCGTCGAAACCTGCGGTCTGAAGCAGGCTCCCTCCTCTGGCCCGCCGCTGCTGCCTGGATAAAGGGGCGTTTCCCTCACCCCCATATCTCAATGCAGAAGCTGGAACTTTTCCAGGCCTTGCCACTTGCCGCAGGAGATTTTGCCCATCTTCCAAGACACACAGACCCTGCCGGGCCCATGAACGGACCGTGGGCCAAAATCATGTTCGAGAAGGAGATGGACCATTTAGATGACAAATGGGCTTCCAGACACTGTCAGAAAGTCCAGGCGGGGAGGACTATTAACGGTCACACGGAGGCAGCCACATCTGTGATGCCAGAGCCGGTTGGTGGGTCCCCACTGCTGTGTTTACTGCTCCTTAATGTGGTATTGTTTACTCACAATTAAACCCTTTACCATTAATTTAACTTTCAGATGCTAAAATTGGTCACACAGCCTCGAGTCCCAAGGCCCGGACAGATGTGTTCTATACACTTGTTTAAACACGGAGCTCATTAGGAGGTAATGCATGTATAGCAAGTTGATTACACCACAAAGCAGGATGCTTTATCATGGGGGCCTCTCCGGAGGCAGCGGGAGGGGCCGTCAGCTGCCGCCGTCGCTCGTCTCCCCTCGGATCCTGAGTGACAGCCAGGCCCACTGCCTCCTCAGCTGCCTGCTCGGAAGTACACAGCTTCCCGTCAGAGCGCCGCCGAGCTGCCTAGGAGGAGGTATTAATTGTTGTCAGCCTCCATTTCACACCCCAGATAACAAACGAGAGCCACCCTGGCAGTGTTTAAGAAAGATAAACAAGTTGCCTGAGCCCCTGCAATTAAACATGTTCACATATTTAACAGAGATATTTCCCGCAAAAGAGCAGAGCCACCCTGAGCACTGTGCATGTGGTGGCCCCTCCAAGGGCCACAGCAGCATCCTGTGGCCTGGAGGCCACCCCGCTCCACGTGACTCGGGAGTGGATGCCAAGTTTACAGCTTCTTGGTGCAAACATTTTCTCCATCTTGACCCCAAGAGGCGTCAGAGTTCAGTGTGATGTGGAAGGAGTAGATTCCCTTTTTTCCTACATCCTAGGAAAGAAGTGGAATAGTACACGAGCAAGAAGAAGGGATTCTGGAACCAGATCGTTGGGGTACAAATTGCAGACAGATCATTCTTTTTTCTCTTTTCTTTTTACTTTTTTTTTTTTTTTTGAGGTTCTGGGGATGAAATCCACAAGCAGTCTACTACAGGGCTACTCCCTACCTCTTTTTATCTTTTTATTTTTGATTCCACTAATTGCCCAGGCTGACCTTGAACCCCAGATCCTCCTACCTCAGCCTCCTAAATAGATGGGATTACAGTCCTGTGCCACCATGCCTGGCACAGAGATGCCTTTTTAAGTGATATGACTTTGGACAAGTAGCCACTTTGAGTCTCTGCTTCGTCCTCTAAAAAATAGCTATAAGAATAACAATATTACACATCTGTTGTCATGGAGATTAAATGAGACTTGTATTTGTGGCACTGTGCCTGACCCGTGGGTGATGTCGAGAAAGTGCTCGTTATTACTAACTATAGTCATTAGCAGATTTTTACCTTTCTCTGTCAATAAACAAACTTGTTTAGAAGCAGATGGTTAGAGGAAGGAGGTACAGGTTATCCCTAAACTAAGTGATGGGACGCCCAGGTTTGATTGCAGTGCTCCTGTCCCCCAAGGAACCCGTAAGGGGGTGTTGGGTAAGCTGAGCCCAGTGTTGTTGTTGAATGTCTGCCCCAGGGCAGGGCCAGGCATTGGACACAGCTCCATCTTCTAGATATTTTCAGATATTTCTGCTTCTACTCCTGATAGGATTTAATCTGTTGAACAATTTAATTTGCTTCCCAAGATCCTCCTCCTTCTCCTTCTCCTGTTTCTCCTTATCTTCCTCCTCCTCTCCCTCTTCCTCTTTCTTCTTCTTCCTCCTCTCCCTTCCCCTCTTCTCCCCTCTCCCTCTTCCTCCCGCCCCTCATCCCCCTTCTTCTCCTCTTCCTTTTCATTCCCTTCTCTTTCTTCTTCTTCCCTCGGCTCTCAAGCAAAGTCCCAAATCCACCAGTAGTGTGACCCGCCATTGCCTGCCTTGGTGCCTCCACCCCAGTTCAGTCCAGACATTGAAGTCCAGTGGAACTGAGCAGCTGAGACGGAAGCTCCTCGCTGTTCTCTGCTGGCTGTTCTGTCCTCCTTGGAGGAGTCTAAGTTCACTCCCCTTGTCCTGGGGCCTTTGCGCACACTGTTTTCTCTGCCCAGAATAGTGCCCCTCCCAGTATTCCAGACCAGGTATCTCCTCTCGTTCTTCCCACACGTGTCTGGGCAGACCTCTCAGTCTTAGGTCTTCAGAATGCTGTTTTTACTCTTTTTCAGCATTTCTGAAAATATTCATTATTTGAGTAATCAGCTACTTAATGTCCATCTTCCCAGCGAAGATGCGGGCTGTGTCTGTTTTATTCAGCTGTTCAGGCTCAGGACACAGCACCCCAAAATATGATCATAGGAGATCAGAATGTGCCACCCTAAAATATACTTCTTTGGTATATTCTGAGCTGGTTATTTTGCGAAACTTTCGGGGTAGTTCTGAAAGGCCGTCCTCTTGTAAAAGAAATGTACATCTCTGACGGAGATCTACATTAGCGGGTGGGGGCAGCAGGAAGAGGGCTGTTTCGAGAGCACTTGGAATTCCTGGGAGACTTTGCACCTGCCCAGCTGGCCAGCCACTCTTCCTCATGCACTTTCTTGTTGCCAACCCTCTCCTCCCAGCCCCAGGGCCCCTACCCTCTCCGAAGCTCAGGAGGGTCTACGATAGCCTTCCCCCACCCACAGTTTTGCTTTCAGCACGTTCAATTACCTGCAGCCAGCCACAGTCCAAAAATATCAAATGGAGAATTTCAGAAATAAACAACTCATAAATTTTAAGTAATGTTTATTACAAAATATTGTTATAATTGCTCTATTTTATTAGTAGTTATTGTTGTTAATCCCTCACTGTGCCTGGTTTTTAAATCCAACTTTATTGTAGGTATGTATGTATAGGAAGAGTCATAGCAGTGGGCTCAGGCAGCTACTGAGGTCTTGGACCATGTCCCCATGGAGATAAGAGGAGACTAGTGCATTTGTCTCAATAAGCCCACCCTTCTTGGGGGCTCATTTTTTTATGGGACTCCCTTGCTTCTGCATGTGATGAAAATGGTTTCCCTCCGTGAGTCTGTCTACCGTCTGTTTGTTTTATAGACTGGGCTATGAGCTTTCAGAGGGTAGAGAAGTTCTTTCCCCTACAATCATGCAGCCCCGACACTGCTTCTAGATGCCCAGATGTTTATGAGCTTAGTGACTCACTGCCAGAATGAATCAGACCATTATCTTTGGGGCTCTGGAGAGAGGCAAAGTCCTCCTGATTGCTAAAGCCTCCATCGTCTTTCCTTTATGTGGCTCAGTGGCCACAGCGTTGCTGCTCCTTTGTTTGGGTTTCGTGGTGGAGGAGGCCGGAAGAGTTAGCGTGGACCTCCATCAGATACGGGCTCGTGTGTCCCCTCTGGCTTCTGCGAGTCATCACTTTTTCCTTCAGCCAGGCTGACACCACCAACTGCTCAAGAACCCGCAGTGATTTGTCCTTGGACAATGTAAAGGATGTGGCTGTGCCTTGTGGGCACATTTTAGGGAGGTGGGACCTTCATTTATTTGTCTCCACAGCTGTTTCCTCCGGGCTTTGTGGTTGCCTGTTCGCCGCCTTCTCATCCGATCGTGTTACCCTTAATAGCCATCGCCCTGGCAGGAGAGGAGGGTGCCGAACAGCGCGTCCCGCGTGCATGTGTGTGTAATGCGCCAAGCAAGTGATCCTAATGATGCATTCAGCACACTGCTCCCCCAAGACCCAGCTTCCAGCTTATCCAAAGCCATTTATATTCCCGCTCAGACCTTTGGGATCAAAATTCCTGACCCTTTGGCGAAAAGCAGAAAAACACCTTTTGAAAAAAATAGAAGAGGGAGGTGAAATTCCCCAAGCTTTCATTTCCCTTCATGGTTGAACTTCGATGACTCGAGTCATTTGCAGTCAATCTATTTAGCTGATTGTCCTGCCGACTGCCAGGAGGTCAGCACTTCTGGATCTGCCCCTCCAGGGGCAGCATGTGGCCCCAGCTGGTTGTGCTGCGGTGGGAATGGGGGCTGGGGGGCAGGTGTCATCTGGAAGCTACTTCGGGGACTCTTCTTTCCAACTGGCGCCCCGTGTTGTGGGAAGATGATAGTTCTTGGGAAGAGCTGTTGTTTGCTGTTTTCTCGGGTTGAGTGGAATTAATGTGATTACATATTAATAACCTAGAGCACCATCTAGTAATTAGATGTTATCTTCCAGATGTTTAAAAGGAAACTTTAATATTTTAAGCTGCTTGGAGGTCTCTAGGCACTTTATTAAAACGGCTGGAATTGAAAATGTGACTCAGTGGTGACGCTTTCTCTGGACTCTCTTGCCGGCTGAGGCCCGGGAGCCCAGGGTACCCGTGAAAGGACCCAAAGCATTTATTGTGGCAGCCCCTGTTTGGGAACAATTGGGGCAGCCACCCATTCAAAGAGTGGTAGAGGGACGGCCAGGGCACTTCTGGCCCCTGTCAATCGGCTGGAGCAGCTCATTGATTCCTTTGAACCACTCGAGTGAGTCTCTCAGAAGTTCCCCCTCAGAATCCTACACAATCGCCCGTTCTCTCTTTATTAGGCACTTTGAGGGACAGCCTGGTCTACACCTGCCTTTGAAGGGGCCCCCACCACGGTTTTAATGACCTCCATCCGTCAAAAGAAAAGTTCAGAGTTCATTCTTTTGTCCGAGCCCCAGCAACTGAGGAGTCCAGGGTGCTGGCTGGTCAGGGCTCTTTAAGTCACCCGCCCGAAAACTTTCCCTGTGACCCTGCTCATGTCAAAACAGGGAGATGGCCGCTCTGGCCATTGTCATTGGAATAAGGGCTAAGTGATGCTGCTTGGTCATTACGTGTGCCCTGATTGGCACTCAGGGTACAATGGGAGGTCATTAAAGGCCATAAAACTGCCACAGCTCTGAAAAGGGGATTTTGAATGGAGCCAGAGGGCTCTGGGAGCCGGCCTAGCTGGCCTTGGAGGAGAGGGGCCCTAAGCTGATCAGAGGGGAAAAGTCAGCTCTTTCTGGATTAAGAAGTTTCTCCGGTGACACCCGAAAAAACTGAGGTCCCCACGTCACTTGCCTCAATCATGGCTACTTCACTCCTAGAAGCTCGCTTGGAGCAGGTAGAGCTTCCTGCAATTGAGCCTGCTTCTGGAAGGAGGCTGTCAGTCCTCTGTCAGTATGTCAATGACTGCGGGATTAAAGGGTTAAACTCCACCTGTGCACGCACACAGCTCCCAGTCATGGGGAAGGCAGGTCTCACGGAGCGCTCACTTTCTGCCAGGCTTTGTTCTAGGCGCTTGGGGTTTAGCTTAGTCAAGCTTCATGCCAGCCCGTGGAGGCAGTTGACATGATCAAAGCTATCACAGGTGTTCTTGGAACATGTCCTCACTATGGTGGCCTTAGAAAGGAACCCTCGATGGAGGAAGGGAGACCTTTCTCTTGAGTAAAGATGATGGTAGCATTAAAGGCTGCATTTTATTGAGTAAATACTATGTTCCAGGCACATGCAAAAATCTCAATCCTATGTTAAACTATGGAGTCCATGCCATCACCATTCCTATTTTATAATGTGGAAACTGAAACACAAAGAAGTGGGGTGCAGATGGCACTGTCCAGCCCCAGTGGCTGCCAGTCACACCCACTCCATTGTCAGTGACGCCCCCTCACACTGCTAGCGCCACTGCCTGGGCTGTTGCCATTGTGCAGAAGTGGTGTAGGGATCCTGGATTATGCTTCAAAGGATGTGACTCCTAGACTCTGTCTTGCTGTGCCACCTTGGGCAAATGACTCTACCTCTCTGTGTCTCAGTCTTCTCAGCTGAAATGGAAGGCTAGATGGGAACTGAATCTGTCTGAGCCTCTCAACTCAGGCTCCTTCTCTGCCTTGGGGTTTAGTTGCAGGATACACATGGGTCATCTTTTGAGATCATCTGTTTCATTCTAAGACAACCCATTAAAATTGTATTTTTCATTTTCTTGGGAAGAGATAGACGCTGTAGTAGCAAGCAAAACCTTGATGAGGTTTCCAGATGAAAACTGAGCCTTCGTGGGTGTGCGAAGCTTGCTCTGCCTGCCTTCAGGGACTGTGTCCTAGATGCCCTGGTTCTGCCAGTTCTCTCTCTTCTGCCCACATGGAGCTTTGGAAGAAGTAGTAGGATGCACTAGATCACCTGGTACAGGGGCAGTTTGAGAGCTCTTTGGGGTCATCGTTTTGTTGATAAGCGGATCCTTTTCGTCTGCACAATGGAGCCCTTGAACCCTGTCGGGGAGACCAGCTGAGAGCGCAGATGAGAAACACAGTGTAAGTGGCCCGTGCGGTGCAGTGGAGGGAGGTGGCACAAGCCAAGATGTCTGGGGACGCCCGAGGCTGGGGCTCCAAGTCCATCTGAGCTCCGAGGCGCGGGTTGGGAGAGGGCCTGGCAGAGGGACAGTAGTGCAGAGTCCGGCTCCTCACAAGGCTAACTCCGGGACTCTGCGCTCCTCGCCCGCCTCTGCGTCCTCACCTGTAAGAAGGAATATTGAATGCACAGCTAGCCTGCAGGTGAGGAGGCTCATTGAGAAAAATCCGTATCAGGAGTTAGAGCAGCATGTACACAGCCGACTCTCGGCAAATATCAGGCAACATCACCATGATGATCGTCCTTTGTCACTGGGGTCGAAACCACTTCTCGGCAGAGCTGAGTGCACCACCCCTGCTGTGGCGCCTATGACACAGGAAGAATAAGAATGAAGGAAAAGAAAAAGAGAAGAAAGAGAGAGAAATAATGTGTGTTTTTATGTTGCCTTTTCCTCATTCACGGGTTTTCTGGGAATGAGTTTTTTCTCCTCCACGTGACATTGAAAGCCGTCGGGATTCTGTCCCATCGTCTCTTTGGAGTTGGATCATTTAGATTCTCTTTGTCATCTGTCTCTCAGAATCTGTCTTTTCCTCTCTTAGTTTCTGGGAAACTCCCTCCCCCCTCTCTCTTGGTTGGGGAGTGAGAGTGATTTCCTTTGGGCGGACGGAAGGATCCGTTCCTCTTCTTTGTAAGAGAGAGCAGGGCTCCAAGAAGGAGGAAAAATTATCAGGTGAAGGTATTTCCTGATGGGTAAGACCCTGGAGCCTGGACAACATTCAAAATGCCTGTTCCACCCACCAATGCCTTTTCTGTAGGAATCTTTGGGAATGTGAAAGGGCCATCCTCAATTCTATCCTTCTGTCCGATTCAGGGCAGACTTGCCTGTACAGATGGAGCTTCCCCATGATGCCCTCCTTCCCTCCGGGAATTTTCCAAGCACATTTGTCTCCTTCTCAGAGACAAGCAGGATTTCCTGCACTCCAGTCCAAGTTACGAATGCCCAGAACACGACACCATTTAAAATCTCATCAATCTTGCATCTTACTCCCTTGAATAAAGGGGAACAGGTTCTGGCATGGATGTTTGCTGAAATTTGCATTATCCCAATGATGCCTTTGGGAAAAGAGCCTATTGACTTCCTACTCAGATAATCTGAAAATGGACTGAGGTTGCCAGTTTGCTTCTAGTTTTTTGACGTGATGAAGATCTATAGATTCTGTTTCAGCCGGCCACTCCTGCTGCATGACTGTGGGCTATACCCTTGTCCTACTGAGCTAGTTGCCTCACCTGTGAAGTGAGGACCTTCTGCAGTTCCTTCTGGTTCAAAGATACTACTTGAAACATTACTTCTTTTAGTTATCCAACTTACCACATATGTGTAACCTTACACAGCACCTACTATGTGCCAGGAATTATAGACATTGAATTCAGCAGTGAATAAGAATAATGTCACCTCAAGTTTCATGGAGTAAAGAAAATCTGAGTGTCTGGAAGGGAAGCTGGGAGACAAGGAAAGAAACAGTTATCCCAACAAGGTGAGATTCATCATGAAAGGCTGAATTCTCCATCCCTGAAAATATTCAAGGACAGCAGAGTGACAACCTGCCAGACTTGTGTGAGAAAGTTCATCACAGAGAGGTAAGGGGAGTTGGTTCAGGGAAAGGCTTGGAAGGGCGGTTTTAGGTACTGAGAAGAGCATGTGTGAAAACTGGAAGGCCAAAGCTTGACCTTGTGGGGTCAAGGTTCATCCCACTGGCAATAGAGATCTACTGAGGAGTCTAAAGCAGGGTGATGCCATGATCAAGGTGCCAGGAAAGCTTTGCTGATTGCAGAGAGGTGGGCAGGCGGGTGGAGATGGCCGAAGGGCAAGAGGAGGTCTTCAGGAGGCTGCAGGAGCCGTCCAGTGAGAGGCATCATCTCCAAGCCAGAGGAGCATCTGTGCTGGCAGGTGGGAAGGACAGGGGCTAAACACCAGGAGAAGGTGGGCTTCAGGGGCTAGAGGTCTATCAAAGTGGCCTCATCTTGATCCTGTACCAGGCAGCTTTGAAAGTCAGCTAGAAGAATGAGGGAATACTTTTTGCCAGAAAGGGAGCTAAGCAGGTGGAAGTGAAGTGTAGTTAGCCTCTTATCCATGGGTTCCACATGAGCAGATTCACCACACTGCCAATTGAAAATATTGAACACCAGCTATTTACATAACACACACATTGTATTAGGTGTTATAAGTAATCTAGAGATGACTTAAAGTATACCAGAAGATGTACCTAACTTGTATGTAAACACTATGCTATTTTACTTTTTGCTGTCTGAAGGGGTCCTGCACCATTGCCCTGTGGGTACTCAGGGGTGACTGTATTTACCAATGGTATGAGGCAGGGGACCCAACACACTGGAACAGCCAGCGCATCAGCCTGCCTGCTTCCCTGTCATGAAATACTGCAGGCTGGGTGGCTTGAACAGCACAAATCATGCTTATAGTTCTGGAGGCCAGAAGTCCAAGATCAAGGTCCAGTGTTGGTTGCAGGTGACGCCTCTTTCTTCAGCTTGCAGATGGCGCTTCCTTGCTGTGTCTTCTGTTGTGTGCAAAGCAAGATTGCTGGGGTCTCTTTGTCATGTTATAAGCACAGAGTACATTGGAGTCCTATTAGGACCCTTATGACATCATTTAACCTTGCGTCCTCCACCAGAGGTCTTATCTTTGGATGCAGTCACACTGGGGATTAGGGTTTCAACAGAGAACTTTGGGAGGGATACAATTGGTCCCTAACAGGCTGCCTGCCTCCAGACTGCTGGGCATTAACCTCCCAGATGCTGGTCACAGAGCATCTGCAGATGCCAGAGAAAGGCAGGGGTGCCAGGCAGTAGGCCAAGGAACTCAGAGTCCCAGTCTATTTAGCAAGTGGTGTGGAAGTATTTTAATTTCTAAGAACTGGTTTGACTTTTCTTGCACAGGCCACAGAAACGGCAGCCTTCTGTGGGCTGGCTGGAACAGTGCGGAACAGCACTGGCAAGTTGCGTTGGCTCACTCTGAGAGTTTCAGAAAAAAAACAGTGTTAATCAGACACTGGGGTGTTGAAATATACCTTTAAAATGTGGATTAAATATTTTCTTTTAAGAGGACTAGAGCTCAGTCCATGTTCTATGGTTGCTTTTTAAAAGAGTAGCTCAAATATTTTTTCCTTTGGACTAAATATCCGTCTTGATGACGGGGAAGGGAGTAGCTGCCTTACACATCAAAGTCCTCATTACTAACCAGAGGGAGGGACTTCTCTCTCCTTCAATTGTGAGCCCAAGCTTATCTGGAGGGACCTCTGTCCCCGGAGCTGTAAAACAAGCTTTTTTTCCCTAAGCTAACGGTGCACAATAGTGTCAAATTATGTATAATGATTTCGTAATGTGAACTAATGCCACCAGGGACCTCGCGGAAAGTACTACTTTCATTAAACTTATCCAACAACAGGGTCTGAATACAAATTTAGAGGTGGCGGCGATTCACAAGGCAGGTTTATTTGAGGCATTTGTCAGTGGCTTCTCTCTGCAAAGGCCTATTGGGTGGAAATCCTCAGCATCAGATCAGTTTTAGTTTCTCTGTGAGACCGTCAGTGGAGGCAAGAGGAATCTACCCCTCCCTCCTCTGCACCCCGGGACCTCAAGCCTTGTGAGAGTCTCTGCCGGCAGACGCGAGCTGCCTGGCCCTCTTTGTTTTAGACATGCTCTCATCTCCTTGTGAGCTCCACCGCCCTTTTGAAGGATCAGAGAGGGCACCTGGGCACCGCCTTGGAATTAATGAGACTCCAGTGACATGCATTTGCTTGGAGGAATTGTACCCAGCACTGACCCCCACATACCAGAGTTTCCCACCTCCTCAGAAGAACTAGCTAATTATAAGGAAATCATACCCAAGAAGGACAAATGGAAGAGAACTCAGAAAAAAATAACAAAGAAATGCCACCTCTCCAGTCTGCTCCTTGTCCCATGAACCGCACTCCGGGAGCCCATGTGATCTCACTGTGACCTGACAGAGCTAAACCCCACCTGTGTTCAGGCCACCAGCACCAAGAAACAAGAGAGAAGCCAGTACTCATCAAAATGAACCCGTGCCATTTCCCCACTCTGCTAATCTTAATTGAATCAATCTCCCAGCCTCTCTTGACAGTGAAAGATTGCTCAAATCGGGGAGGCCAGGCTGGACACGACTCCTAGAAGAAAAAAAATCTTCCTTAATCATTAATTTGTCCATTCCCTCCCATTTGGCCCCATTCTTCATTGTCTTGCTGGTCCCTCCGCCCCAACCTTCCTCTTAGTAATCGCTCCTAAGTATTCTTCCCAGTACACTTCCATGGCCGGAAACCAATTTGCTGCAAAAGGACGTGGCAGAGTTGGAGTAGTTTCTCTCTCTCTCTCTGTCTATCTGTCTGTCTGTCTGTCTGTCTGTCTCTCTCCTTTCTATGAAGCCTAGTTTGGTTTTAATCAAGTCCAGTGAGGTCCCTGGTTTATACACGCTGGTAAACAGGTCTCCAGCAGACACTCCGCAGGAGCTGGAACCAGTGGATAACAAATTGGTCTTAGGTAAATCGTTGCAAAGAATGCAGTAATCATGGACTGCGTCCTGACCCTGGTGGATGGATAATGTAAGGAAAGGAACTACAGAATCCTTGCTGTACCTCACGAAGAAGAGGACGTGTGCATGCTCCCTGGAATTAAGACTTTTCACAACTGGTGTCCTTTTTCAAATTAGCCAGAGCTCTCGTGCTGTAGATTTCACTGTGACTTTTGCCTTTCTGAAAATACTTTTTTTTTTTCGGTGCAGGGGATCGAACTCAGGGCCTTGTGCTTGCAAGTCAAGCACTCTAAACACTGAGCTAAATCCCCAGCCCCGCTCAAACATTCCTAAGCTGCCCATCTCATGGAAAGGAAAACCCGTATCCTCCCCGTGGCCTGCAAAGTTCTGCATGAACTGGTCATCTCTCCTAGCTCCTTTCACAACATTGTCTCTCACTCATTCTACTTTACTTAAAGATGTCACCCTTGTCCTCCCTCCAGCCTTCATGCTGGCTTTTCCCTGCCTTCAATGCTCTTACCTCTCCGGTCCACATGACTCTTTTCTTCACTCAGGCCTCCAATTCACTGTGGCATTGTCACAGACCTTTCCTGACCACTCTGTCTAATAAATCACCATCACCACTCTACTTGATTTTCCTCTTAGCACTTATTGTCATCTGATCTATTATTTGTTTATTTGTTCTTTACCTCTATAAGATTGTAAACTCCATGAGAGGTGGCACCTACCGCCATAGTAGATGCTTACTAAACATTTGCTTAATAGATGATTGTTCTATCAGTGACAAGTTTCACTGAAAAGCCACTCAATGGTTGGGACTCTTGAAGGCATGTTTTCGTAATTTCAAATTCCTAAAATTACCCTTAAAATGTTTCATACTTGTCCCAAGTCTCTAAATACCATCAACAAAGATGGAGAAAGTCCAAAAAGGATTCTCTCTATTAATAATTGGCAGTGCTTGAAGCTAAGCAAGATATGGCAGACATCACATTCGGTCTCCAACCTAACACCATCCCTGCACAGCATTAAAGCATTAAGCATCTTGCACCAGACAGCACGTCTTTGTGGTCGAGTCCCAGTTCTTAACCCTAGGTGGGTTGCCAGTCACCAGTGGATTTATTGTAGCCTCGTGGGTTGTTCCTGGCCCTTACAGGCCAGTTCCCCTAAGGCTCCTTGGTGTGTAAATGCCAGGTGGTAAAACAAATAAAACCCACTGTTCCTCTCCCATGCCTGGCCATAAATTGGTCCCAGCCTCACTCATGGGACTAGAGGGAAGTCTGATTTATGCGGTTTGTGAGATTTATAGTGCAGTCATTTAACATAAGAAATAAGACCTCTCAAACATGAGTTCTTACACATAAATTCCAGAGCTAGCAAATGTTGGGAAACTTGTTTTCTTTAGATGACATTGAACATGCCTGGCTCGTCTTAGGGATCACTGAAGGTGGGAACCTTCACTTTTGCAGGCCCGTGGAGAGGTGCAGAGGCTATTGAGTGCAAGGAGCGCCACGCTCCGTACCTAGGAGGCACTAAGTTGATTTGTGGTTCAAAGTGGGGTCTGGGCTAAGAGTGGCAAATTGTCATTCACTTTGGTCCTGGGGTCCATCCGTCCTGCCACAGTGGAGGAGGTGAGATTTTAGGAGGAAATATTTGGCATCATCAGAGGTCACTGCGTTGGCAGAGTTGAAGGGCAGGGTGGAGATGGCAGGCTACAACATTCCCTGCCTTAGATGTAAGGAAATGAAGCTTTGAATGAGTTTGTCTTCTTTAAGCCTCAGTTTCCGTATCTATAAAGTGTGTGACTGGTTTATAATGCCACAGATCTCTTTTCATATTGTATTTTATGATTCTATGCTCTAGAAGGGAAGACACCCTCCCCAATTTTTCTTTGTATCTTCACAAGATTTGGTATAAGGAACCCACATGTTGGTTGAAGAGAATTGGTTTGTTTTTTTTTTTTTTCCTCCTGGAAATATGAACTGGTGGTGGATCTGGGGAAAGCGCATCCTTTAGTTTTGGAAAGTTCCTCAGCGGTTTGTGACAATGAGACTGGTTCTCTGTTTGGCTTACTTTGAACATGCTGTTTGAGAAATACCAGAGTACATGAGCCTCAGAAAGGTTTAAACTGAAAAGTAAGTTGAGCAAACTCTCTCTTTTTTTATCGCCTAAAACGTGATAGTTTTCTTTGTAATATTTGGCTATCAAAATTTTTAAATTTACTCCTCCAGGGCCAATCAGTGTCATTTTGACAGCAGTGTGTGTGTGTGTGTGTGTGTGTGTGTGTGTGTGTGTGTGTGTGGAGGGGGTCGGGGGTTGGGTGTTTTCTACTACTCAAAGAACAATCAATTTCTCCATTTGCACGCTTATATGGAATGTATATGTATGTGTGTGTATGTATATATAATTTTTTCCTGTTTAGGTGATAGTTAGGATCTTCTAAGTGGTGATAAAAAACCTCACAGTTATAACGTGTGATCATTTTGCCTTTCATTATAATGCAGAATTTCTCCATGCAAAATCAGGCCAAGATATAAGCCAAAACCCAAGGGCAAAATTCATTCATTATGTATGTACATTATTTCCCCCAAATATTGATAATACTTTTCATAATAATTATTTTACATATATTAGCTCTTGCTGCTATATTACTATTAAAGATACCTTTATTAATCTTGAAATTTTGCTGAATACTAAGTAGGATCTCAGAGGCTTGAGTTAAAAGCTGCTCTTAGCTAGAACGCTGTAAATCAGTTGTTTTATGAATAAAATTGGCTTCCACATTTTTTTCCTCAGGATTGCTGATTTAAATAATTTTTCCCTTTATTGAATGTGTATTTAAAAAAAAATAGAGACAAGTGCCCCTGCTGCCAGCCTCCTTTCTGCTTCTCTCTCTCCCTCTCTGTTGGCGGAAAATTGCAAAACCATACAAGCCCTCTGAACCTCAGTCTGAAAGGCCAAACCCCCCACGTCACTTACAGGCAGTTTCGTTGCTGTGGTCATAACAGCTGAAGCTTGTTTGCAGCTGGTGGACCCCACTGCAAAGGAACAGAGGTCACTGGTGAGGCATAAGACACACTCTCTTGGGTGGAAACATTGCAACTTGGGTACCATGATTGGGCGTGTGTGTTTGTGTGTGTGTGTGTGTGTGTGTGTGTGTGTGTGTGTATAAACTTTCTTCCATCTCTCCTGTGTAGAAGCCAGGGACTAATCTACCCATGAGTGCCCAGTCTGATCGATTCATAGGGTCTGTTTGAGGCAACATCAGCATGGATTTGTGATGCCTTCTGGATTTTTCATTGCCATGGCAAAATGCCTAAAACAGGCTATATATGAAGAAAAAAGGTTTATTCAGCTCACAGCTCTGGAGGTCCAAAATCCATATGGCAAATCACAGGCTTGGTGAATTCTACCTGTTGGGTGTGTAACTAGGGCAGGAGGGGATTCAGGGGCAACATTATATCTTGAACCAGAAAGTAGGGAGCTGGAGGGGGCCAAGTTTGCTTCTTTTATGACACAGACCAGGGGTCTGAGCAGAGCTACCCCTGCCACAGCACACCCTCAGTGACCTGAGGGTTTCCCATTAGGCCCAACTCTTAAAGGCATCACCACCTCCCATACCGCCACCCTGAGGAACAACCTCTTACCACATGGAGCCATGGCCTGAGAAAGGGGCTTGGCAGTGAGTATACTGGGCTACACAACGGCCAGACTGTGTAACCATCGGACAGCCTGCCTTGCAAAGAATTCCGAGTCAAAGACTTGGTATTGTGGGCATCACATTCTGCAGAGAAGAAAGGGTCAGCAAAAGTGTGGGTTTTGCTAAATCATAGAGGACAGAAAAGAGGAGAGTAGAACAGCTCTTCAAATGCCTTTGAGTTGCTCCTCATTGCTCATCGATGTGAGAGAGAGAAGTGAGGCTGAAAGCATTTTCCTGCAGCCCCGATGCCTGATGAAGATGGCCTTGCTCACTGTGTCTTGGATCCATCTCTTCTTCCTGTGGGGATGTGAACCTCATGACAGCAAGAACTTGGTTTGACCTCTTCACTAGGTAACAGCAAGAACTTGGTCTGACCTCTTCACTAGGTAATCCCAATACTTAGCCCCTCACCTGGCACCTAGTAAATGTTGAATAAATGAATGAATGAATGAGTGAAAGGTTCTAATGATTTCCCAGAACTAATGCTCTCCTTTGAGAAAATCCCACTGTTCATCTCAGGCTTGTCCTTCCCAAACTCCATCTTTTAGATTTGACCACCATCTGAGGTTCTGGATTTTATTTCTCAACTAATCTAGTATCTTCCAGCTTTGCCATTTAATTATTACCCACCTGTCTTCCTTGGGAGCAGTCCAGGGCACAGAGACATATTCCTGAAGTAATTTATATTCCTAAGTATGGCCTCCTCGGCTCCCACAGCTAGGGGCAGCCTGGCTCAGTCAGGTTTTAGATATGCATATTATTATGTAAATGTATTTGAACTGAATATAATTTCCTCAAAAATATTTTCCAGTGGAAAATAGATCTTGCAGGAGAAAGCTAGCCAGGCAGTATCTGAAGAAAGCTGTGTTGTCTGCACTGAGCAGACATGAGCTATTTCAACAGACTGTTTCAGAACAAATAATGGTACTAACAATAGCCAGAATTTATTGAATATTTGCTAAGTGCCAAACACCAAGCTAAGCTCAATGAAAATATTTCCTCCTTTAAGCTTCCCTAGAACTTTAAGAGTCCTTACAATGATTACTTCCAGGTTACAGATGAATAAACTGAGGCACAGAGATGGTTTGGAACACGTCCCAGGATTACTTGCATGAGGCAGCGCTGGCTGCCCAGGTCTAACCAGGGGCTGAGTCCTGGTCTAACCTCTCCACAAACCTGGTTCCAGGTATTAGTGTTTGAGTCATCTTCAAAGACAGCTCAGAAGTGTCTAAGCAGAGGTGGAGGATTAAGAAAACAGTACACAATGTCTACTGTTCCTCCTACTTGTATTCCACTGTCACAGCTGTTTCTACTGCTTAGAAAACAACGGGGTAACTGGAAGAGGCCAGATATTTCTGGTTAACACACTGTGTGAGATAAATCAGAATATATCCCAACTTCGACCTGACACACAGACTCAGACCCACTTGGCTTACTAAATGGGAATTCTACTTGCATCAACAGTCTGTTGTTCTCCCTCCCGAACCCTGGAGGACAGATTCCAAGGCAGAATCCGCTCCTTCCTCTAAAAAGGCATCGGAAATCCCTTGCACGCACGCATCTCATAGGCTTTTTCTCCACATGACTAATCCAGTCTCCTGTGACCTCTCTTTAGTGTGGCGGGATGCAGGAACAGAGCCTGCAGCTTGCACCGACCCCAAACATTTAGTTACATTAATCACAGAGCATTTTTGGACTTTGAGCATCCAGAATGAAAGACACTTTCTCGGGGAGACATTGATCAAACAGTCTACAGGTATCTGTACATCGAGGGACATTAATCATTTCTGCATTATCTCGCCCACCAGTAGAATATGTAAATGTGATTCCTGTCAATGATAAGAGGAAGTGAAATTATTCTTAGAGATTGGTCCATCTGGCGCCGTTGATACCATCTTACCTAAGACAATAGGTTGTAAAGATAAATTTTTTAGCATTACTAATCCAGTGTTGCCAATACCCATGGAGACCGGATAAATTTAAAAGCAAATTAAAGATGTACAGTTGATGGGAGAGAGGAAACCAAGTTCCAGTTTTGCGTAGGTCTTATAATATTATTTGGCAACATAGCAAGAAAGATGCTTTTTACATAATTAAGGCAGACATTTTTGGAAGGGTTTTGGTAGGCTTTTGGAGAGAGCATTCTGGAAGGGTTCACATCTGCCCGGAGGTTTAACTCTTAACACAAACAAGAGAAAAACCTGAAGACCTAGCATTGGATGTACATGTTTTCTACAGATTCAAAGTCCAAGAGTTCTACCTTCACAACCAAAATCTTTCTGGAACCTTCTGTCCCATCAGTGCCCCTCACATAGTTGATAAATATGCCCAGTGCAGGAAGGAATGAGAGGAAAAGGACAGTGCTCTGCTGTAGAAGGAGACACAAGGTTCTAATTCCAGTCATGCAGCTTAGTTACTTGCAACTTTAGGCAAATCGCTCCCTGTCCTTGGCTCATTTCTTGCATCTGTGGAATGAAATGGGTTTCCTTGGATGTGCTTTTCTCCAGGACAGAATGACAGGACTTCCTACACGACCCACCTTCTATGCCCATGTTGAGAAAGAAGCCCGGGGTGATGACCTTTGGGGGTCCTCTGCCTTTTCCATTGTGTGTGTGGTACCCGGAAATGCAGGGGACCACATGTGCAATGTGTTTGGTGCTGGCGATCTTGTGAGATACCAGGGGTAAGACAGGCCTCTGGAAAGAGGACATCTACCTTTGAATGCAGACTGTTTTGGTAGAATTTATATTACTTGAGAATCACGGAAAGCACAAACACACCCGGAAGTCCTGTTCCTTTTTTCAAATATGAATGCTAGCCGTGCTTTGGTAAAATTTCTGAAATGCGGTGTTACCCTGGACAATGATTGAAAATCAATGGTGAGAGTGAGTTTCTGGGTCTTCCTCACACTCTGACTGCCCTCCCTTCCTTTTAAGTCAAATAATGGAAAAGTTCTAAATTGTAATTTTTCAGTTCCAGATAGGAAAGGGAGACGAAGGCATTTCAGTGGGCCTGAGGAGGGTCATTCTTGGCAATTAATGATGGACTAGCATGAGGTGGGTTGCTGAGGGAAGACAGAAATGCTCTCCTCAGAGACCTTTAAGAGAAGGGCTAAGTGACGAGTCCCTCAGAAAGAAGGAACAAGGTCATTTCCTTCTCTGATGTCAGCTTCCAAAAGGTCACAGATGTTTTCTTCCCCTTGAATCCTTAGCTTTCTTCAAATAATCCATTAGAATCTGACATCCACAAATTAGGCGAAATGTTCCTCGGCCTTGACGGGGTAATGAGTTCCCCAATTTGGTAGTCCCCCCGTGAAGGTTAAGGGATGTCTCTTAAGCTCTGTGAACTGCTTATGTCGTATTTCAGGATATGGTAATCACCTTTCCTGCGTGCTTATACTCCCTTCAACCACCCTCTTGCCAGAATTAGCAGTCTTCACTTATTCTCATATAAAATGGTTTTATTAACGACTTATAACCTTTCTTGAATTTGTTATGTTTAGCATGCTGTTTAGCAGTAGAATTATTGGGTGGGAACTCTCACATGCAATGAGAAGATTATGTTTTTTGACCACTTAGGAGACCTGGTTCTCCAAACTTGTTCTGACGAAGTAGTCCCTTGAACCTGTAATAGACATTACTTGAAGAAAGGATTTTATTTGGGAAATTCTAAGCTGAAGAATTAACTGGTGCTCCATGGAATGGAGTGCTTTCCAACATGCCGGTGGGCTCTATAACTCTTAGAGAAGGAAATGGCAGTGCTCAGCATTTCCTCCATTCATTTGGGCACAGAGACCTCTTTTCTCCACACACCTGTGACGAGTGCCCCCAGAGCATATTCGGGGGAAAGGCTAAGTTGAAGGTCACATGCCTGTGACATTACGAGAGACAATAGATTGCATTAGCCCTGGATAATGCTTATGAGTTTAACAATTCATGACAACTTGTGACATTTATTAAAAAGACTGTCATTAAAAAGATCCTTTGCAGAAAAGAGATACTCTTATATTCTGCAAGCGAGAGTAAAGATTAGGATCGTCTTTTCAGAAGTTTATTTTGCAATTCTTGTGGAAAATGTGAAAAAAAAAAGAAATGGCAAATGCTGAGTAACTAGCAATTCTTTTTTCTGGGAACTTTTCCTAAGTAAATAATTACTACATTTCACCAAGGCTTAGTTCCGATGGTACTTATTCTAATATTTTATAGGACTGCTGTTCAAAATATTTAATGACCACTAACTAGTCAGAACACATGTCTCTGGTGGGCACTGGTATGGTTGGACACACACACAGCAATTAAACTTCAGCCCTGATTTTGTATGCTGAAGATTAAAATCAAAAAAGAAAAACATTTCTACAATAGGGGAATAGGTATAAATTGTAATATATCTATAACCATAGCTATAGTAAAATTTTCCATAACTATTAAAACTAATGTTATCAAAGACTTTTCAATAGTATAACTATCGTTAGACTATTATGTGAGAAAACCAAGTTAAGGCTATATATAATGATTCTGTGATATTTTTTGTACTATCGGGTATTGATCCTAAGCCTTTGTACCGAGCTACATCCCCAGCCCTTTTTTATTTTTATTTTGAGACAAAGTCACTCTAAGTTGTTAAGTTGCCCAGGCTGGACTTGAACTTGTGAAAATTCTGTCTCAGCTTCCCAGAGTACTGGGATTATAGGTGTGTGCCACCATGCCCAGCTGTGATTCTATTTTGAAAATAAAATATATATACACAGAAAAAAGACTGAAAAGATACACAGCAATTAACATTGGTGGTAGGATTCCGGGCCAATTTGTTTTCTTCACTTTGAACTATGGCTTCCAAACCAAATCTTAGAACCCGGGGAGGCCTATTCATTTATGTGTTCCCTGTGGCTACATTTGCACTACCACAGCAGAACCGAGCAGGTGTGACAGAGACCAAATGATGCACAAAACCTAAAATATCTGCTAGCTGGTTCTTTACAGAAAAAAAAAAAATTCAGACTTCCGGTCTAGATTATATGTCACGAAAAGCTTTTTCTCGTGTAATAGAAAAGCTTAACATTAACACAGAAAATAATGAACTATGGGATTTAACTATCAAAACTCTTCCCTTTCAAAGAGAAAAATATAAAGAGATAATCTTAAAATATTTAGTAATATTTATTTCAAGTATTCATGCTTTTATGAAAAGTTTCAAGGGGAGAAGTAATAGAAGTCTAACAGCCTGCTGGATGCTATCTGAGATGAAAATCACAACATACAATGTGTAGATAAAAGTGTTGGAATTTTTAGACAAAAATAAGTTTTAACCAAGATACCTCTCCACTGCCTACCCATTTTTTCCTTCTCCTTGTTCTCAATAACTTACAAGAAAACAATAATAACACATATTGTGAACCCTAATCCCCAATTTGATGGTATTTGGAGATGGGGCCTCTGGGAGGTGACTATGTCATGAAAGCAAAGTCCTTATGAACGGGGTCAGTGACCTTATAAAAGAGGCCCCAGAAATTTCCCTCAGTCCTCTGCCATGTGAGGACACAACACGAAGACAGCCATCTGTGGATCAGAAAGAAGAGTCCTAGTAGATAACAAATACCCTGCTTCCTGGACATCAAACATCCCAGTCTCCCAGACTGTGAGAAATAAATATCTGTTGGTTAAAGAACCAGACCATGGTATTTTGTTATAGCAGCCTGAACAGACAAAGACAACATCACATTCGGACTGTTGAATGGTTGATTCTCCCTCCAGCTTCTTGAATTCCAACAGCTTGTCTTGTGAATACCCCTCCATTTCCCCTAAATCTTACATTTTAAGAGATTAGAAGATTTTGCTCTGGGAAATAGGGGCATCCCCTGAAGGAAGGCTAATAGCTAAATTGAAGTGTGAGAGTCCTCTAACCAATCATCATGGCCCGAATCTTCCCATGTCCTTTTTGAAGTCTCTCTAATAAAAATAAACAGATGGCCCAAGGTCTTCAGATATTTGGAAAGTCTTCAACATGAAAATAAAACAACATATTCTCCTTCCAAAATATAAGTCAGGAAATAACAATAATATGGGAGCTAGAGAAATTTTAAAATTGTAAATCATTTTCAGGGTGCTAAAAGAATATATCTACGAAAAAAGACTCTGAAAATCAACACGTGCTTAATGAGAGAGTTCTTGGAAACTGAAAATATCATTGCAACAATGAAAGAGACTTCATAGAAGGGTCAGATGACAAAAATTGAGAACATTTTTCAAGAGATCAAGTAACAAAAAATGATGGCTACTAAGGAGGAAAAAGAGTTTTTTCTGTTTGTTTTAAAGAGGCTAAACCCATGTGTCATTTACCATTCATAAATCTTAGGGAGAATTCATACAAAAACAGAGACAATGAATTTATCAGTGAAAAATTATAAGAAAACCTGCTCCAAAGTCTCCTAGTTGACTGAGTCGCTGACTTTTTAGTGCAATGAATGAAAAAAAGTTGACACTAGACTCTCAAAGGCAAAATTCAGAATGGCGTCTAGACAAAGAGAAACCCTAAGTGCTGGGAAAGAGGACAAGAAGTCACCCTTGAAGATCGGGGTTAAATATGACAGGAGACGTCTTAAGAGCAACAGTGGACGCTGGACAGTAATGGAGCATCTTGAGGAAAGTGTAAGAGCAGATTCTTCCAATCCTAGAATTCTGTCTCCGGGAAATTCTTTATCTAATTTTTAAAAAGAATTGAAGAGTTAAAAAAATTAGCTCCCAGAAGGCTACTAAAAATTTCAGCAAAATGAGGGTTGTGTCAGTCAGCTTGGGCTTCCACAACATGACGTTGTTGAACTGTAAGTGTGTCTTTTCTGGAAGGCAGAAGTCCTAGATAAATCGGGGGGCCTTGGGTCCTGGAGCGGGCTCTCTCCCAGGACTGCACATGGCTGCCTTCTCGAGATGTCCTCATGCAGCGGAGGGAGAAAGCTTTCATGTCACGGTCTCTTTTAGTCAGCGCACAGCCTTATTGAATTAAGGTCACTCTTATGACCTAATTTGATCTTTATGCCCTCTTTGCACTCTGTCTCCAGAACAGCCACTTGGGTGCTAGGGCTTCAACATTTGAATTTTGGGGGTATGCAGACTTTCACTCCATAACAAGAATGTAAACCAAAACAGAGGAAGTCAAGGAATCCAAGAAACCCAAGAGAGAGGCAAAGGGAAGCCCAGGGACGTGGCTTTGTAGCAGGGCTAGAAAGACCCAGCCAGCTAGAACCCGAGAGTGGAGGATCCAGGAGTGAGGTTTTCGAGAAAAATATGCGTTTGAGGATGAAAATTTGTATTGAGAGTCTGTTGGGGTTGAAAGAGGCACAATGTGAGGAGGAAGGACTATGTAGCATTGAATATAGAAGACTAAGCAAATGAAAATGTGATGTATTTGTTGCAGAAGGAAAAAAAATAAGGTATCCAGGCAAGGAAACTATATCATAGCACATGACTGAAGCACAATTAAATTATAGCCAAGGGCTGAGTTTAATCCTAGTCGAGCAGCTTTTCAGAGCCTCAATTGTTTCTTCTGTAAAGTGGGCAAGATAATAAGATAATAACTAGTCAAGGGTGCTCTTAGTGTTAAATGAGATAATGGCTGTAAATCTCTTAATACACTTTTGGGCCAGCAGAGCCTGCTAAATGTTCACTCTAGGCTGGGGATTTAGCTCAGTGATTAGAGTGCTTGCCTTGCAAGCACAAGGGCCTGAGTTCGATCCCTGGCACTGCAAAAAAAAAAAAAAATTGCAGTAAGTGTTCACTCTAATTATTAAAGCTATTACTGGGGAAGAATATGCTGGGACTAGTGATGATTCATTCAGGCTGTTCAGTGTTGGGTAGTTTAGAAAGGACAGAAAAAATAGAGCAGGAAAGAGATGAGTAATTTAGCATTTATAGAGCCAGACCCTGTGCTTTCTATATGTTTTCTCATAGCACCACTGGCATCCCCATTCTACAGATGAGGAAACTGAGCCTTGGGAAGGAAAAACCAGTGCACACCCAGGAGCTGGCAGAGGCAGGTGCACAAGCCAGATTTCCTGACTCTGAGGCTTATGAACCAGACTTGGAGTGGTGGGGTGCCACAGGGCTCCCTCCCTGCTCTTTCTTACCCTGGTTTGCCTCCATTCAGCCCTCTGGGGCCAAGCTGGGGAGCTCTCAGGCCAAGCCAAGGGCGGGAAGTTAGCTCATCAGCCTCCTTCAAGGGGATAATTAGCTGACTACGAAAACAGCTCCTTTAACCACAGCAATTCACCCCACCAGGGGAGAGGGGAAGTCTGTGTTTTTATTACAAACGGAATCATAGAGGGGTTTAAGGCTTAGGAGTGTTGGGTTTGGTTTTGTTTTTTAAAGACTTGAGGTGGAACTTGGCATCTATAGCCCTAGCCCAGAAGAAAGGAAGTTCATTTTCTGGGGTCATATTAACAGACTTTGGCTTTCTTGACTTTTATTTTCATGGAACAGAAACAATTTGCTGCTTTTGCTACATCTTCAGACCACTACTGCTCTGCTTGTCCAGGCTTTCTACTGCTTTTCAAGCAAATGACGGTGAGGTAGGGGGAGAGAGAGAGACAGAGACAGAGACAGAGAAAGTGACACACTGAGAAAGGTGTGCAAGGTAGCTGTGGGATTCTGGGGTTTGGGGATCTAATAGGAGCAGAGTGGAACCCAAAGTGGGGTTGGCTCAGAGGTCAATGACCTTGACCAAGTTAGTGAATCTCTCTGAGTCTCATTTTTGCACCCTATGGTCACGGGGCAGGTACCTACAGCTTGTCCAGATGACCATTCTACCCAAGATGATGTTGTGGTTTAGGGTATGGACACCTTGTCTTTGAACCCTACCCCCAGCTGATACATGTGGGATGAGCAAGTGGCTTGAGTCCTTGCTTCCTCATCTATAAAATGGGAATGACATTAGTAGAATTGGTGTGGAGATCAGATTTAAAAAGGGGCTTAAAATAATGCCTGTCACATGATAAGTGCTCAAGAAACACTGGTGATTTTATTTTATTATTACCATGTTGTTAACAAGCTCCATCTGGTTTCTGAAGGGGAGTAATGGATCACAAGTTGAGTTGAAGGTCATATTATGCAAAGATTTAAGTGTCAAGTAAAAAATAATTTGGCTTCAGGAATCAACTTTTGAGTTAAAGAGGCTTAGAAGGCCATTTCATTCAAACCATTCAAGTGTCAGAAGGAAAACCAGGGGTTTTCGCGGGAGCGATAACTTGATCAAGGCTCACTGTGGCTGGAGAGTGACCACGAGGGCACCTTCAAGCGTTCCCCAACCAACATGGCATCAGGGGAAGGCTTCCTTTCAAGAAGGCTCCTAGATTACAGTCTCACTGCTGGTGTCTCCGATCCTTCCCAAAGAACTCGGATCAAACGCCTTTCACATTCATGTGCAAACACATCGAGCCAGTAGAGGACTCTTTTTTGGAGGGTGGTTGCTGGGGATTGAACTCAGGGCCTTGCGCTTGCTAGTCAAGCACTCTACCACTGAGCTAAATCCCCAACCCCATAGAGGATTCTTTACACTTTGATAGGAATTATTTTGTCAAAAGATGACCAGTGTGCCACTAGCTAAGAGCAGGGTCCTGCTGGTGGGTCAGGGGGCAGATGAATGGTGATCCAGAGTGGAGGGAGAGCCTGGAGGTTGTTAGAGCAGCCCCACAACTTTGGGGCCAGGACAGCTGAGAAGCCGGAAGCTGGCCTGAGGATCCCACTACCCCTCCTTCGCAGAAACATCAACTATATAGCTCTTAGGTTCAACCAAGTCTTTTATAGCTTGGAACCTACTCAGTTTGGGGCAGAAATTCCTCATCCTTCCTGACCACTCAGAACCAAAAAATGTTCCAAAAATTTGGTCTTTGGTAGCTTCAAAACCTCAGAGGCCCACTTGCAAATGGACACAATGCATTAGGTTAAACCATTTCCCCAACCCACAGCATCTCTGGGTTACATTATTTATGCATTCATTTGTTTGGATCTGCTTCCAACCAGAAAGGACTTTGGGGCAATTTATAAGGATAAATGTTAAATAAAACAAGATGGTCTCTTTACTCTTCCCCACCCCCACCTTCAGGAGCAAAGAAAGGGGAAAATGAGGCTGATATAGAAACCTCAATTAGGATGGAGGCTGCAAAGTGCAGTTTAACAGTTTGTGCAACTCCCCTGACAATGGGTTACCTCTGTGTTTGCATGTTGTCTACTGAAAGCTAAACAGGGTCGGACCTCAATGGATACAGCAAAGGGCTTTGGAGAGGGAGTGGGTGGGCGGGAGTCCAGGCAGATTACTCAAAGGCCTCTTGTATTTTCACAGAGAGAAACTAACACAGGAACTACCTACAGTTAGAGGAAGAGCGAAGCTTCAAGTAGGGGACAGTGAGTGACTCAGCCATCAGCAGCAGCTGGATGCAGGCTAGAGGGCAAAGGGCGGAGGCTGTGTCTCCAGAGCCCAGGCTCCAGGGGCTCCCAGCGGAAGCTGTGGCCAGACGGGGATTCTGGGGGAGCTGGAGCCACAGAGGAGATGGGTTTCCCCTGGGAATCACCTGAGAAAACTGGAAGAGGTGTTCTGGCTTTGCTCTCAGCCTCCCCACAGGACCCCATCAGCTAGGTCCACATGGAAGCCAGCTTCCATGGGAGTCTAAGAGCCACAGGCAGCCCAGAGAGCCAGCCCTCTCTCCCCTCGCCAGGACGGAGTGCGGCAGCAGGAAGGGCAGTAGACATGCTTACATGGCAGGTCACTGGCCATGCAAAGTATCCCTGGATGAGACTTTCTGTAAGAGCCCAGAATGTAAACTTAGCCTAATGCTTTGTAATGCCTTTCGTAAGGGCATTACGAAATTCAGTGGCAGGTTCTCCTGGAATAAGAATGATGGTGATAACCACCACCACCTCTTCCTCTGTTGAATCTGCCGCTTCCCCAGCTGGGAGTATGGATGTGTGCACACTTGTGCAAAGAGGCAGACTCTGGAACGGAACCATTTTACAGGTGAGGATGCCAAGGCTGAGAAAAGGTCAAGGTCACAGAGTGAGTGAGAGGCAGGACCATATCACAGTGCAGTTTATTAGATTCTAAATTCAGTAATCTCAGCCACTGACCCTAACTAATTCCTTGAGGCTTCTAGGACATGGAGCTCTGGAGCTAAGTCAGTTTTGCAGGACCTGCGGGTCAGAGCCTCCTTCAGATACCCTTTCCCCTATCCCTGTACTCAGTAACATCTGAACTTCTGGGCTGGCGGAAGGCCTGAGGGACAGGCCAACAGGCTGCTGGCAAGACCACAGCCCTGCTGCCCAGAGGGCCTTGAGCCAGAGACTCAAAGGGCAGTACGTGCTCATTTCAAGATGTGCAGTGGGTGACCCCGGTGCTGGGGCATCCTCCCTCTGCCCTCAGGCTCTGGCCGTTTGGGTTGGATGAGGTTGATCTGCCTGGGATCTTCCTGGCTGGCCTCTGCTTATGGGGCCCTCCAGCTGGTGCCCTGGAGTTGCCTGGTGTCTACAGGGCTCCTGGCATCGGTGGGCTGGAAGTAGCCACTCTCCCTGCCTCTGGAGCTCTGAGTGACACAACCCTCCCAGGTATGTAGTGCATCCAAACTGGGAGAGAGTCTGGGAGGAAGCAGAGAGCACCCAGCCACAACAAATCAGCCACTTCTTTAGGGACGTGGTTCCTAACTCAGTGTCCAATAATTCTTAGCTCTTCTCGAAAATGTAATATTGTCCAAAAGAAGAGAAGTCGAACCAAGGTGGGGATCTGGCAACATGGGGGAAAGAAAGTTACCTTTGATTACTGTGCCACTGAGTTTGGGATGAGATGTTCACACTTTGTAATAGTCAGGTTCCGTATATTACGGTGTCCACAGCCTGAGACTCTAGCTTTATCACTCCCTAATCTCAGTTTAATTGCTGCGGTCAATTTAGCCTGCACTTAATAACCCACAGCTTGGTGTATTGTTTAATATGGCTGACACACACTTCACTTCAAATGTCAGCACTGGCTGGTCCTGGGGACTTGGCAGCCTCCCCGGGAGAGATGGCAGAGGAGCAGTGTCATCTGCTCAGCGTCTGGGATGCTGGTATGTTGGCCGTGACTTTTCTTGGCTTGAAGGCTCAGCCACTGCCCAGCACTGAGCTCTTGGCTAGGAATTATCAGGTTCTGCCTGGATCGGAGGCCTGCTCAGCCCTGGTCTGCTGTGCCCTTGTGGCCTCCCACCCCGGAACCTGCGGAAAAGGAGTATGTAAGGCCCCTTATCTTAGAAAACATTGGGAGTCCAGGCACCAACTGAGGTCCTGCAACCCCAGTGCTAAGTGTGGGCTGGTCCTCGTTGTATGTCTGTGATCGAGACCAGAAGGACAGCTGCTGGGTAAATGTCACACTTTGGAGGAGAGATTGCAAGCGACGTTAGCGATGGCAGCTCTGCCACTATGGCTTTGCCCACCACCCCGTGTTAGACTCGACCAGCAAACTGGATGCGTTTCTGCTGCCCACTCGGCCTCCATCCCTCTGGCTCAGGATGGACTAAACAATCCAGGTAGATGCCTTCAGAGTGGCCTCCTAGCTCAGCTTTCTGTGGGAACTATCGTTCCACGTTCAGGGCAAAGGTACCCAGAGGAGGTGTTGGCACTGGGTATCCCTGTCTTCCGGTAGCACTCTTGACCCAAGTTGGGTAGGCGACTTCTGTCTCTTCAGCACTGTTTCCTAGACACCAAAATTAAACTTCCAGGTATGGTCAAGTTCAAAAGCTAATAAGTGGCAAGTCTAGACAGGATTTGAATTCATGTCTGGTGGACACCAGTGCGTATATTTCCCCCCACCTTTGTCCCCAGCCAGAGGGGCAGGCTCCCCAGGGAAGCAGCCTCGTCTCGGGTGGTGTCTCCAAAATGAGATACAAATGTGGTATCCTGACCATATATTAGGTGATTTTTGAGTGGCATACAAAATAAACTCTTAAAAATGCCACATGCGGGCATATAAGTAAACATACAAAGTTTACACATCAATCCCATGATTTCCTGAGTATTTCTGCTAGATTAAGTCATGTAAGTTTCTCCAAGTGAGTTGATTGAAAGAAAAATATTAATAAATAATGGTACAGCTGATATATTGGTAAAGCAAAAACGCAATTTTGAAATACTGTACTGTATGTGTGAGAGAGAGAGAGAGAGAGAGAGAGTTCTTAAATCAGTCTTTGGTTTTGAGTTATTTTATGGCCGTGTGGTTTGGGTAAGAGTCTTCAGCTCCCAGACTCAGTCTACTCATCTCTCAAATGGGGAGGTTTGCTGTAAAGATTCAAAGGGAATGATACAGAGCAGATGCTTTGCCAAGCTCTGGGTAGAGAATTAGCAGAAACAGGGCAGGGAGTCCCTAGGCAAGGCTTCTGGCTACTAGCCCTTTGGCAGGGAGTGGGAAAGGCATTTTGGATGAGAAAGATACAGGGTGTTTGGGCTTGGGACTTGGAGTTCTCTGTGCTTAATTTGGCCTGGGACCCACTCAGACTGCTGGCCTCCCAAGTAACAAGATACAAATCCGTTTAATTGAACATGACTCTTAATTGCCAAAATTACCTGTAACCTTAGCTTCTTTTGCAGCTGTGCCTGCTCCTGGGGCTGGGGCTGGTTCTCTGGGGATCACTGGTTCCCGGGGGAGCCCAGCCCTGAGTCACGGGCAGGCTGTCAATAGGCTGAGCGCTCAGGGCAGGGCCGTGGGGAAGTGGGGAAGGGCCAGGGTGGGAACCCACACCTTGAGGCCGAGATCTCTCATCATGTTCTTCCCAGGATGGTCCTAATGCCTTGTCCTACCAGGTCTGGATTCTCCCCTCAAGAAGGCTTCCCTGAGCTAAAATGTTGGAGAAATCTTAACTTTTCTGGAATCACCTCAGACCCTGGAAGGCAGGGCCTCTGCCACTGATCCTGTTACAACTCTCCGACCACAGAACTCTCGATGTTCAGCCACTAGGGCCACAATATTACCCAGATTGTGTGGTGACCAGAGGGGGCAGGAGAGTGAGCTGAATGAATCCTGAGGAAGTGGTGACTATCACAGGTCGTGTGGTTTTACCTCAAATGATCCTGTCTTTACTGAATAACACAACAAAACAAAAATGGCTAAGAAAAAAAAGAAAAGATAACACACTCTATCAAGAAAATGCAGCAAATAAAAACTACCTATTATTTATTCAGCCAGCAGATTGCAAATAATCTTAAACTTTAATCATTTTAATATTGCATAATGTGGAAAAATGGACTCTTCTTTTTCGCAATGCTGGAGACGGAACCCAAAGCTTGTACATGCTGGGCAAGCACTCTACAGCCGGGCTACTTCTCCAGCGTCTGTGTATTTTTTTATTCTTGGGAGAGTAATTTAGTTGAGAAAAATTACAAAAATTTAAAATGCTCCTTGATCTGGCATTCTACCTCTCATTATCTACACTAGAAAGTACTTGTAAACCAACCACAGACACTCTGCACAAAGATGTTCATGACTGCATTGTTTAGTAGGCAAATGGAAACAACCCAGGGAGAAGCAGTTGACGCACAGAGCTGTGGTAGCTCTCACCTCCCCTGGATGTACTTTATATCCTCAGTCCCCTCTGGTCAGTATGAATTCTCAATGATAACTCTGGGGCAGAACTCAAAGTAGAGACTTGGAAAACCCTCTGAGATGTATTGCTGGTGAAAAAAGCCATGTGTGGGAAGACTCAGTATGAATATAGTATAGAAAAGCAACACAGGATAAACAAATAAAATTATAGAACAAACCCAAAGCAATGTAATATATATCTCTATTAGCTACACAGAAAATCCAACTGCAATGTATTTCTATAGGTGCATGCACATCTATAGAAAGGATGGGGGGGTGGGGGGACCCTGCCAAACAACAGTAGCAGCTGCCTCTGGCAAAGGATGTGGGATTGCGGGGAGGTGGTTACAGGAGAGCTCAGAATTCATATCAACTGTTTGAAAATAACGTTTCTGAAGGACTCTTTTATGTACTCTTTGTGAAATTAAAAGTAAACTTATTGGTAGGATTGGGGGGAGGATATCTGGAGGTGTGTTATGTTGCGTCAATTTGTGGTCCACAGTCATACCACCCTGAATGTGCCCCGTCTCATCTGTGTCTATTTGCGTAGCTGTCCAAATTCTCCCTAATAGAAATTTAAGGACTAAAATATAAATGCTCCTCCTACGAGATGTAGTTGACATGTCCAGCTCTGCCCTTCAGGCGGACTTGCTTGACTTTGTCCCTCTGCGTCATGGGCGATGTTGCTGATGGCAGCTCCCTACTCATGAGTGAGTGCTTGGAATCACTCTCGAAGCTGGTGGGCAGAGAGGGCCTGCTGGCCTGATGTGGAGTGGTCGGCATCAATGAAGAGAAAAGTGAGCGAGAAGAATGACAACCTCGGTGTGTCGCAAAGAGACAGATGTGTAGGATATCGCAGTTGTGAGAGTTTCTTGAGAGGATGGATGAAATTCTCTAACACGCTTACAAAACATGCTTTAGATGTGCTTCCTAAAGAGTCTTGCTCTTATACTCAGATATGGAGCCGATAAGGTTTTATAGGAGATATCCTGGGTGTTGTTGAGCTATCAGTTCTTATACTGACAGCTTAGATGTTATTAACTATCAAATATTGTGATATATTTCACTTGGATTTTTCCTAAAAACCAACACTTTTGAACCATTCGTGTGAGATTCTGTTCAAGATTTAAAAAAAAAACAACTCAATTTTGAGTAACTCAGCTTTGTGTGTTTAAATAGAATCACATCGGTGATTTTTCTGCTGTGTTGGAGGCGGAACCTGGCCAGGCTAGAGAAAGCATCAGCGAATGTCTCTTGAGGAACTGATCTTTGCACTGTCCTTGAAGCCCAGGAGTTTGCTCCATGGCTAAGACGCGAGGGAGGTGTGTTTGGTTGTGGGCACAGCGAAGACAAAGGCATAGAGGCACCAGCCAAGGAGGTGTGTTTGGGGTGCACGAAGGAGATTGAGCACAGGTGACAAATGACTGGGAAAGAAGTAGAAACTGAGTAGGGACAGATCGCTGAAGCTCTTGGGGGCTGTCATGAGGGGTTCAGACTTCATTCTATAGGCCACAAAGAGAGCTTTTGGTAGGAAATGACAAGATTAGGCTTTCAGAAACATCAGTCCAGGGGGTGTGAGGGAACCGAGTTCAATAGCCTGGAGCTCTCCAGTGGCAGGGCAGCAACACCCTGCACAGTGTAAGTGGAAGGCCCTGTGATCCTGGGAGGGCTTGACAGGTTGAGGGACCTGCCCAAAGTAACACAGCTCGCAGACAACAGCTGGTTTCAGACTCACGCACCGACTCCCAAAACCAGCGCACCACTCCGGCCTCTCCTCTGCCTATTCTGTGCACCGCCGGCTGGCTCTTCTCCTTTATTTACCTTTCCAAAATGTAAAGAGACTGACTTCTTTATTTAGAGATACTCATTTGGAAAGATAGTTTTATGTCACACTTGTAATTGAAAAATCAATTATTTTCTACTACCCATTGAAGTAAAAATCTATTATAAAAACATCTCTCCATGAGAGGTGTGTGTGTGTGGACTAAGATCAAGTGAGGCTGTGGTGGCCAAATAGGGAAAGGAAGGCACTCTGGGGACCCATGTAGGAGGCTTTGGCAACAGGACAGCATGGTGACTGGCTGGCGGATGGTGAGGGTGTCCTGGGACACACCTGAGGTCCGCATGATTTGTGACGGACGTGCTTCACATACCTAGGGGTGGGCAGCCAGCGGCACTGTAGGAGTGCCTACTGTGTGCATTCAAGTTAAAATCCTACGTAAATGGTGAGGGGTGGGTTCCAGGGGAGAGAAGAGGGGTGTGCGTCAGGGGACTGCTGCAGGCTTCCTGGATGTGTTAGAAGGGCTTTTGGCTCAGGAGACGCTGCCCTGGAGGAGGCAACAGGCAGTAACCGTGGGGGAAATGGAAATTCCCAGCAAGGGCTGCAGAGCAGCAGAAGAAAGGCCGGGAAGCCGGCCGTGGCATATGCGCCATCCCAGCACAGCCTGTAACTGGAGCCGGGAGGTCATCAGGAATGTGACATGGGGCTGCTTTGGGTGGGCGGGGCGTTTAGGCTTTGCATGGTTCTAGGGTGTGGGTGTGAGCCAGGGTAACAGAAGCCCAGAAGTCCAGGGCCTGAGCTCTCTGGGGTTCCTCTCCTGGCCCTGGCCTCTTCCCGTTTCCCTCCTAGCCCATCCCAGCTCCAGGCCTAGCAAGACCTCAGTCTCCTCCTGATGCCTTTGTTTTGGTGGGGTGGCGGAAAATTTGAAAGGCCGGCATATTGGTGTTTCTTTTCAGCACGCCGATAAGGCAGAGGAAACATCTGGGGCTGGAGACAAAAATGTGTGAAAGGTGGGGGTGGGGTGGGGACAGAAGTTTTCTGTCTTAAAACCCGTTTTATCTCCTGGCTAGACACCTCTTTTATTAAAATGAAATTTATAGGTTGAAATGTGAACACGAACACAGAGGAGACAGAAGGTTTAAATCCGAGAGGGGGGAATTCAAAGTAAATAAAAAAGGAAATCCCGAAAACTCACACTTCCAGAACTAAATGCAGACACATTCGTTTCGGTTTACTAGCCTTTCCTCCAACGTCCAGCTCAAAGAGTCCTGCCACCTGTGATGCACGCCGCAGATTTATTATCAGTTTCCAGGGACCTGCCGAACAGCCGAGCGGCCTCACTGCCGCCTTGCCATCCATCAGGTGCAGAAAGCGCTCAGATGAGAACTTGGCAGGAAAGGCCTGAGTCTCAGAGGGATCGAGCTCTCAAGGCCCCGAGCTTGGCCGTTTGCCCTTCTGTATAATCCCGAAGAGAGAAAAGGTCTGGGAGAGGATATGATTTGAGGTTTTCTGGAATTAGACCAGCAGTCAGGGACAGCTGTGGCGCATCCTTCCTCGCCACCCCCCATCCCTATCTGCTGCTAGCCAGGCCCTAGCTTTGGGGAGTAGAATCCAAAGGGTTGGCAACCGAAGGACGCGAGGCTATGAATACATAGGTGCTGCCAGCTTCAAGAGCTGGGCAGTATGTCCTGCTTCCAAATAACCACGGCACATTCTGCAAGGGGGCCATTGATGGTGTGATGTGCTAGAAGTTTCCTTAAACCTCTGAATATATTTACACAACTGGAGCAGCCAGCGAAAGGATGCAGCCAGTGACTGGGCCCACGCACTCTGAGGAGCTTGTTAAGCTCAGTGAATGGCATTGGAAACATGCCCCGTTGGAATTTATGAAATTGCTTCTCTTCAGGATAGATGGCTCCTGGGCCAGTCTGGGGCGAGCAGCTGGTACCCGCTCTGGCCGGAATGAGATGCAGGTCCAGAAGGAAAGGGAAGATCATCCGTCTTCTGCAAACACGATGATGAATCCCTCTCACAGTGACCAGGAAGGCCTGCTGTCCTGTCTGCAGCTGGTAGTGTTGACTTGTTCCGTTTTTGTCTGTGTCTTTTAACCCAGGCAATGGGCTGACTTTTGTGACCCAAGGTTTCTTGGTTTTTAGTTTTTATGAACAAGAAAATAGCAAGGAAAACAGCAGGATATCTGGAGTTTAGTTTGAAAGCCCTCAAGTTCCCACCTGCATCTTGTTCCTCTTTGGTCACTAAAATGAACGGAGGAGGGTGGCCCCATGCCTCACAGTGTGTGTTCCTGCCCAGTACTGACAAACAGAAACAAACACTTATCAATTGCTTGCTCCATGCTGGGACACAGGCAGAATTTTTTTAAGTCAATTATCTTATTAAATCACTCCAGTGGCCCTATGGCAAAAGTGCTAGTATTATTCCCATTTTCCAGGTGAGGGCTGAGAACGGATCATAGAGAAGTTCAGGGGAATAGCAAAGGGCAATCCCAGGATTTGAACCCTGGGACCAGAGCCTGGTCCCAGAGCCTGCAACGTCACCCTCACACGATCCTACCTGACCAGGGCACAAGGACTCTCAGGCCCTTCAAAGGGACCCCTGTGTCCTTGAGGTCCTGACACATCCTTTTGTCATATCAAAGATGCGAACTTTCATTCCGCCCAGCTTGGTTATTATTGTATAATACCACATTATTTATAAATTGGTATGAACAAAGATCATCCTTACCAACCCTGAAAACTGGATTAGCCAATTCTAATATGGCTGGACCATTCTGATGTTTAGTGGAAATTGGTATTTCAGCATATCAGCTACACCAATAATAGTAACAGCTCGTCTGTGGCACCTGTAACACCATACTGCATGTATAGCTCTAATTTTAAGTACTTTGCCTGTTCCAGTGTATTTGATTGTACCATCAACCATCTGAGATGGTACTTTCTAATAAAGCGCATCTTTTAGATGAGGAAACTAAGACATTGGAGGATAAATAAACACTGAGGGTCATGCAGTTACATGGGGGCCCACACAACCACACTCTGGAGTCCACTTGCCTTCAGTTGTTGATGTAAGCAGAGCCGTGGAAGTCCTGCATTCTCCTCCCTCTGTTGCCTCCCAGAAAGGTCTGTCCCGGGCACTTTTAACTTTGCGAGATGGTCCTTAGGGCCGGGTCAGGCTGTGCTGTGGGAAGGCAGCTTCTCTTTCTTGACTCCTGGAGGAAACTGAGCTGGAGTCCCAGGAGGTGGAGGGACCTGGTCCTTCTCCCTATATGGTTTCTCTTGTGCAGGCCTGCTGGTGGAAACTGTGGCTCTTTGGCTTCTGCCTCTTTTGTGAGCATGGCCGGAGAAGCTGTTCTTGTCAGGGAGCATGTGGAGCTAGAAGCCTCTGGAAGCCCAGTCAGCCTGGAGCCTCATGGCCACAGGACATGTGCTTTCCTGCTGCACCTAGGAATGACCCCAGAGATCCAGGGATTCCCAGGGTGCACTGGGGCAAGCTCCTTGGTCACAACCACGAATCAGCCCCTGAGGGTGACACAGAATAGCAAAGGTTGGGTCATTTACTTGCAGAATCACAGGTCCCGACCTGCCCAGGCCGGAGCAGATGTATGGCTATAAAAGACTGATTTGAAGGTATTTTCCCTAGAAATGGGGACACTTCTCAAAGAAAGGTGACTTATCTCACTATGCTTTAGGAGGGCATCACTCGACAATGGCAATTTAGGACTTTAGCAGGTCATTCAGTGATTCAGCAGGTCTGCAGCAGGAGCTGTGTGGTATACAGGGTACATACCGATGAATACAAGAGATACGGGCTTTTGGGAATGAGTGATCTAGGCTGGGGGGACAGACAGTTATAGTGCCACAGGAATAAATGCATAATTTGTTCATCTGTTGTGACAGTGATAGAGGGAAGAACCCCAGGCTTTGGGAGCCCGTAGGGGAAATGTACCTGGTCGGTAAAGTGAAGTAAGGCTTCCCTGGAGCTGAGCCCTGCAACACAAGAAGTCACCAGGAAAGGAAATACAGGAAAAGGGCAATCTTGGTAGAGTGAACAGCAGATGCAAAGGCCCAGGGGCAGAAGGGAGCATGGCAGATAGGGCAGACTAAAGAGTCTGATGGGCTGCAGTACAGAGGGTGGGTTTAGAGGGGTCCACAGGGGCCACCCTGGGGTGGGCCATGCTGGTCACACAGAGGGTTCGTCACAAAAACAATGCAAAACTTTTCATTGATTTAAGTGTATGGAAGCAGTAGGGGACAGAAATTGGGGGAGGGCCGTGACATGCCCGTTTGTGTTTGGCGAAGATCACTTTGGCCTGGGCTTGTCTGTTCATGGCAGAACTTCAAGAGAGGCCAGACTGTTTCCAGAATGGGGGCTCATAGGGAATGAAACTTTAAGCACACAATCCTGTATGGTGCTTAGGGGGAAACCCAAGTGCAAGAAGAATCAATGATCTAAGCAAGTCTGGAAGACCTCCGTTTTTCAGCACAAACTCTGGCCAATCAGGAACAGTTACAGTAGTCTTTTGGTTGGGTTTTCTGTCTTGCAGTAGCAGAAGCTCATCCTAATGACCCAAGGCCAACCAGAAAAGATGCCGTCTATTGAGTACTACTGGTTTTAGGTAACATGGAAGAACATCATTGCAAATATACACCCAAACAAAATGGTTAAAATAAAAAGACACGGGTGCTAAAGGAATACATCACATGGCCTCTACAATGTCCCATGATGGCACAGCCCCTAAGCATGACACAGCCAAGTCTGGCTATTCCACGAACACCTTGACTCACCCTAGAGATTTTCAACCGGTAATAGGAAGTGGTGTCTTTCTGGACAGACCTAAACCTGTGGCCATGGCCTTGGAATTGAATAATAGGTAGAAGGTGAAAGAATTTCAAAGCACACGAGAGAGACAAATCTAGATTACCTTAAACAGATGTTGGTGAAGACAATGGACATGCTGGTTGAAGCACAAACAGAGGACAGGGTGGTGTCAAGAAAGATGAAGGTAGAGATCGCAGGGATGCAGCCATAGACCAAGGGATGTTGGCAGCCGCCATGGCTGGAAAGGCCAGGAAGGGGTTCTCCCCTCCGACACCGGAAGGAGTATGGCCTTGCCAATATCTTAATCTCAACCAAGTGACGCTAGTTTTAGACTTACGATTTCCCAAATTGGGGGAGAATAAGTTTGTGTTTTTTTAGGCCACGGAGTTTGTGGCAGTTTCTTGTAGTCTCAGGAAATTAATTCATTCTGGATGAAATTTACTCTATACTCCACAAGCACCCGTGATTTTACATTCTGGGGCTTTGTTATTCTTCAAGGCATAGACTAAGAGACGCCTCCTCAGAATGGCCTCCTAGATCTCCCCAGCCAAAGCAGGTTAACTCCTATTAATCTCAATTGCAGTACTTAGTTAAACACATATTTTGTCTCTAGTTTGTGTTCTTCTGTCTGCCCACCCCAGGCAGCTGGGGAAGTGACAGTGACATCGTGTTCTCACTGCATCCTCCCTAGCCGGGAACAGAGTGGACGCACGATGAATGCTTGTTGAATGACTAAATGAATGAATGGCCTTCCACGATGTCTTGGCGGTCAACTGAGTTTCATTTGGTGTGAATAAGGCAAGTCCTCTAGCTTGCCTTGAACAACAGGTAGCCATGGTGCTTCAAGTCTTGTTTTGGATCTCTCGTCTGCCCTAGCGTGGGAGGCTATTTAATATTCAGGTACTCATTCACTCATTCAATAAATATTTATTTTTTCGGGGCTTATTATGTGTGAGGCAGCCCACCGATAATTCCTAATTGGGCTATTTTTTCCCCTGTTGAATTTCAATTGAGAAAGAAAAAAGCAATGGCAGCATTTTTCGAAGCAAAACAAGTCATATAACAACCACAGACCACAAACAACAAAACAATCTTTCATGAGGCTAATTAGTCCTAAGCCTTAGAAAAAAAAAATAATTGCCAATTCTGGAGCGGGCTTGGAAGGTTTTTTGAACTCAATAGCAGTTGGGAAACTTCAGCTTCACAGAGCAAGCTCACCGAGAAAAACAAGGCGCTCCAGAGTTGTGTACTTTCTGTGGCTCTGATGTGGCTGAGTTTTCTTCTGATAAAGAAATTTTAAGGACATTGATGGGCGAGGGAAACACATTTACTATACACACATTTTCTTTCAACAGACTTCGGGACACACAACCGGTCTCATAATCAGAAGTGTTTCTTTCTGTTTAAAACCCAGAAGGGTAGCTGACATCTTTTATCAGAAAGACAGACAATTCTTATCCCCTGACAATTCCAGATTATGGATCCCAGGAGGCTCCTCTTACACTGGTATTTTATCACTGGAATCAGAGAGACTGCTGTTTATTTTCTGAACCTCTGCGTAGTTTTCAAGGTGTTGCCAGCAGGGCTTGGGCTGGCGGTGACACATGTTATTGTCACATTGCTAGATCTGAAAGAAAACACGAGATAAATAAATATCAGTGTTTTCTTGGATCTCTTTTTGCTATCTTGGGCACCGGAGGCACTGGCATTTGTTAATTCCCGGATCTGTTCTGTTTGCGGGGGCACTTTCCCCTTTCATCTGACCAGGCCAGGAGGAAGAGGAGGCACAGGTGGCAGACAGGCACAGGCTAGTGCAAGGGATGGAGGAGGGGTGGCCTCTGGTTAAACTCCATCCATCCAAGAGGAAGGCCAGGACCGGTTGGGACTGTCTGTCCGCTCCCTCCCTCATGAGGGCAGGTTGTCTCCCTGCACAGTGAGCACTGGGCTGAGCATTAGGTGTCAAGGGCTGGGTCCTCACTTGCAGACATTGCTCAACCTCTGAGTCTTTCCTTCTCCACCTGCAGAACAGGCCCCTGGGACCTTCCTTCCTCCCCGCTGCTTTGTGGAGGTGACCCACGCAGGAGGAAGATGCCCGCCTCTCCCCTGGGCCAGATCTTCCCTCGCCGCCAGGCATTCGCTGGTCATTCCCTCTTCTGCCCTTTTCTCTTCTTGGCATCATAGCTCTGTGCCTTCGCCATCCTTAGATCTGCTTATCCCTGCTCAGGGATGATGTCGAAACACCAGGCCCGAGGGCCATGCTTGGCCTGTGCCCGATTTAGGAAATGCTGTGTTTCGGGGAACACGGCCATGTCCACACATTCTCACAGCAGCCGTGACTGCTCCCACGCTCACAGTAGAGTGGAACAGCACGGCCCAAGCTACGCACTCTCAGGCCCACGACAGAAGTTTGCTGACTCCTGTTCTAGACATTCTCCTAGACCTACAAGGTGTGACATGGGGCCATGAAGCGCCCCCCAAATACTCCTTCTCACCGGGAGCACACTTAGCCCATTGTATGTGCCGCTTTCTGAAGCAGTTCTAGAAGTCCTCTTTCACCAGTGTCTTTAGTTACGCTGGTTTGGCTGCTTCCATGTCTGGAGTCAATTCAAAACATTTACCTTTCATGTCATTTTGACACTAGGGAAGAGCCAGCAGTCACTCAATGCCGGGTCAGGTGAATAAGGTGGGGGAGGGCACGTTAAATGTTTCTACAAGCCTGCCTTTCTGTTGGATGGCACTCAGCAGTAACGTCCACCTTATTTTTGATCACGCTTTGTAAAGGCCGCTTCAGAAAGTGACACGAATGATGGAATACATGTATTTGGAGTGAGGGGGTGTATTTTGAGAGGGATTAATGGCAATGCATCTTTTACTGTAATAAAATTTTGAAATGTAAACATTCACTGGATGTTTTAATCACACCACATATGTCCCCGATTTCGCTCATTTTTAAAAGCCCCAGTTGATTTCTTGATCTGTTTGGCGCTTGGTGGCATGTTAACTAACTTTATAGGTGCAAAGGTTTTCGTGAACAAGTAAATTTGGGAAATTCTAAGTGAAACAAATGTAAGCAGGCTGCGTTTCTGGCTGCAGGACTTAGCAGGAGCACTGACGTGCTGGTACATGCCAGGAACCTTCAACAGGGGAGTGTGGCATGCAGACCTTTCAGACATGCTGCTGCCCCGGGGCCGCCGAGCGCGAGGAGCTGGCTGCTCTTGCCTAGTCCTCTCCCTTGGTGTCATCTGCCGCCACAGCTTCAGAATGCGTTCAGGTTTTGATCTGAAGTTTGAATTGCCAGTGCGGGACTCTTTTCTGGGTACCAGACTGTACTCTTCCTTTACTCCATAGCTGTACCAGGCATCTCAACCTTGATGTGCTCCAAATAGGCCTGCTCCTCTCCCCTCGTTATCCATTTTGGGAAGTGGCAAGACCATTGACCAGTTGTGAGGGTCAAAAACTCGGCATTCATCTTGACTTCTTGCCACCCTCACACCTGCATCTAACTTACCGTTGTCTATACCTAATCCACCTGTGTGTCTGTCCTCTTCGCCTCCGACATGCGGCCTCTGTGGGGCTGATTCTTGCCCCCTGAACTGCGTTCAACCAAGTCCAAGCCACCCACACCTCCTGCCTGGACTCCTGCAACAGCCTCCAAATCAGGCTTCCTGCTGCTGCTCTGCTCCCTGTGGCTCATCTTCCGTACAGTGGATAGAGCAGTTATTCAGAAACTCAAATCCAGTCATGTCTTTCTCTGGCTTAAAACACCTTCAGGAGAATATTCCTGTTTCAAACAGAATAAAACAGTAACTTCTTGGGTAGCTGACAGACCCTGCGTTATCAGGCTTTTGCTTATGTCTTTCTCTCTGGCTTAGTCTGCCTCTCAAATCCACAAACACAAGGCCTTTGCACATGCTAATTTTTCATGTTGGAAAGCTTATTATCATTCAATTCTCCTCCCTTTGATTATCTCTTCACCTTCTGAAGAACTCTTCTCACCATTTAAATCTTAATTTTATAGACCCTCAGGGAGGCCCTTGCTGATCAGACTGGTGGACCTAATTTTTTTGTCTCGGACCTTTCAAGTTTATCATCTTTATAGCTTGAATAGGAACCTGAGGTTAACTTATATAACTATTTTTTTTTTTTTTGTCTCCCACTAACTACAAGATTTATGAGGGGAAAAAAAACAGCCTTGTCTTCCCACCCCACAGAGGGGATCCTGAGTCTTAGCATGCTAGGTATATAGGGGCTATTTGAAAATAGCCACTTGCAGACAGACTGACCCATAACCTCCATTGTCCACAGCACACACTATGCCCTAAAATTTTATGCCATTCTTGTAATAACAAATATCAATAGCTCCTGGTACTCGTTGAGGATGACCTGTCAGGAACTTGCCACATGCTTTCCCTTCAATATCTCATGCAGTTCTTCCAATAGCCTCAGAGAGGAGCAGGTCCTATTTTATTCCCATCTCACAGATGAGGAAACGGCACGTCGTAGTCTGTTCAGGCGGCTGCAATAAACTACCCCAAATGGGGCAGCTTATCCAGCAAACATTTATTTCTCATGATTCAGGGGGCTGGAAGTTCCGGATCCAGGTGCCAGGTTCCTGGTTCACAAACATTTGTCCTTTCCCAGTGTCCTCATATGGTGGAAGGGTTGAGGGAGCTCTCTGGAGTTGTCCTTTTTCCTTAAGTTCCAATTTACTGTAATTATTATTTTGATATATAAATTGTCACCTTTGGCAAAAAATATACCTCCGAATTGGCTCCTGAGTCCTTTGGAAACAACTCTAGAGTCTCTTTTACAGGGTCTCTAATCCTGTTCACGAGGTCTCCACTCTTGTGACATAATTGCCTCCCCAAAGCCCCATCTCTTTGTACTGGCACATCGGAGGGTTACGATTTCAACATGAGGATTTGGGAGGCGGGAGCAACCCATAAGTGCAATCATGTGGAGTCTCTGTGAGGCCACGCTGCTTGCCTAAGATCACACATCTGGCATGTGGCAGGCCCTGAACTCCTACTAGATGTGAATCCAGATCCATGACCATGACAATAGGAGAATGTGGCTGCTCTGGTGGGGGACTTCCCATGAGCCTCTGGGAGTGAGACTCACAGGGGCCAGAGTCCCACACCCAGACTCCTCTCTGACTTGGCTTCTGTGCACCTAACTTGGGATATTGTTTAGTTGGGTCAAAAACCTCATTGTCATTGGAAACAACAAATGTGATTTTTACAGCCTTTTCGTCTCTCGTAAAAAGTGGCTCTATCCTATCTATCAGTAAGTTGTTCTTAATTGTAAGTCACTTCCAATGGTACATGGCCCATAGCAAGAGCTTTCTAATTTTTGTCACATAGCTCTGTGTGACTGGAAGAGTGTTGTCCTTGACTGAGCTGTGAGCAAAACCAGAGGTGCTCAAGCTGGGCCAAGCCACCCTTTCTTCCTGCTGTCTGTAGGAGAGATGACCACCTGTTTATAGGTAGCCCAGCTGAATGACCTCAAGAAACATTGAATCCTGCTTGATTTCTTCTTCTTTTAACAGAGTCCAGCCCAATCTCTAACAGCTCTCTGATGCTTGTCATCTGCCCTTCTAGCAGAGTTCCTGGAACTACCCTAAGGCTCTGAGCCTCCGGCAGGCAGGGGTGTCTCTCGGGCATGCACAGTCATTGCTTTGCCTGAGATTTCATGGGCAGGGCATTTGCATGCCATCCACAACCCTGCCATGTATACTTACACATTCGTGGCTTCATTATTACAATCCGTCCTTATTTATGGCAGATGAGACTGCCTTCCAGTTATAGTAGTGATGTAACATTTTCTTTCAAAATATATTTATTTAAATTAAGAAATTAGTTCCAAACACACATGTATGGCGTGACCCAGCAATACCACTCCTAGGTATGTACTCAAGGGAAGTGAGAAAATACATTCCCCAAAAGACTTCTACGCACATGTTCATAGAACCGTGATGTATGATAGCCTCACGTCCGAAGTCGCCTCGATATCCCCCCACAGGTGGGTAAAGAAATTGTCACCTATTCATAGACTGGAGAGCTATGAGAACGAACCAAATATCAAGGCATATAACAAGGATGAATTTCAAAAGCAAAGGTTAAGTGTGGGAAATCAGAAACCAAAAGATCGGATTCTCTGTGATTCCATTTCTGTGATTTTCTCAGAAAGGGCAAGCAGGAGCCATAGTAATAAGTTGCTGAAGCTGCGGGATGCTGGGGAGAGGATTGTTGTGGGGCGGCCTGAGGCACTGCTGTGAAGATGCACAAGATCTGTACCTTGATGGCAAAGCTGATTACAGGCATATGGAAGTTTCTCCAAACCCATGCTGTACACTTAGGGGCAGTGCATTTTGTTGTATGTAAAGTATAGTTCAAATAAAGAGAATCAGAGTCGAACGAGAGCTAGGTATGGTGGTGCATGCTAGTTATCTCAGCTACAGGGAAAGCTGAGGCAGGAGGACCACAAATTTGAAGCCAGCCCGGGCAACTTAGCAAGACCCTGTCTCAAAATAACAAGACAGGAAGAGGATCAGGAAGGGAATCTGGAGTTGGGGGGAGTCGGGAGGAGACGAGAAGAAGGAGAAGTAGAATAGGTTAAGATGTGACACATATGTGCACAAGTTCCCCAAGATGAATGTAATTAGTATGTATTGCAAACATATACTAAGAAAAATAAATTTAAAATTTGATACCTAAAAAATAAAATAAAAGGAAGTGGGGATGCAACTCCGTGGTAGAGCACATGATCAGCGTGTATGAGGCCCTGGGCTTAATCTCCAACATCTCAAATAAATAAATAAATAAATAAATGTTTTTAAAAGTTTAAGGACAAATAAAAGCAAATAATAAAATAGTTATTGTATGAAACAAACTTTGCGAAGGTGGTAGAGGAAAGGCTGAAATGTAGGACACCCTGCACTAAAGTCTCATGACCCAGTAGGGCCTCTGCCCTTAGTCTCTCGAGCTGTCACTAAACAATCCTATAGCACTTTTTTCGAGACAGGGTCTTTCCGTGTTGCCCAGGTTGCCCTCAAACTCTGCTCCAGCAGTCCTCCTGGCTCGGGCTTCTGAGTACCGGGCTGCAGGCTCACGGTGCCCATCTTAATGTGGCTGTGACTTGGCCAAACTTTGCCTTCGTGGATTCTGTATTTCACACCTTGCTTAAAGCAACAAAGACCCTTTACCACCCTAAGGTTATGAAGACCACCAAGTTATATTATTCTTCAATGCTTGTATAATTTTTAAAATATGACTTTTAAAAATGACTATTTTTAAAAATTATGGTAAAATACATGCACCATAAAACTTACTATCTACATTTTTAGGTGCACATTTCTGTGCCATTAAGTCTTTTCACATTATTAGGCAATCATCCCCTCATCCATCTCCAGTATCTTTACATCTTGCAAAATTGGAACTGCATCCCCATGAAATAAATAATAACTCTCCCTCCCCTTCCTTGCAGCCCCTGGCACCCTGCATCCTACGCCCTGTCTTCATATATTTGACTACTCTAAGGGACCTCCTGAAAGTGGACTCATTCAGTATTTGTCCTTTATAGGACTGGCTTATTTCATTTAACACGATCTTCATATACCTTTTTTTTTTTGGTGCTGGGGATCGAACTCAGGGCCTTGTGTTTGCAAGGCAAGCACTCTAACCACTGAGCTACATTCCCAGTCCCGATCTTCGTATACTTTTACAGCCAATGGATATAACCCACCTGAAATTTATTTGTGTGTGTATTGCAGATAATGACCTAATTTTATTTCTCCCAACAAATAATTAAACCATTTTCCCAGCACTGTTTATTGAAGAGACCTTTTTCCACAATTACTTGATAGCCACACAGATCCTAACTGTGTCTCCTGCTCACGCGCGTCCCTTGCTGGGGACCCCTCTTTGGTCCTCTAGATCTGTTCCCTGCTCCCTGCAACAATTCCACACCGTGCCAATGCTGTTGCTGACACCTTGACACCTTGCTCCCTTTAATCAAGGGCCCAGCTCAGGCTAGTTCCTTCTTGTCAGCTTTTCAGCTCTTTGAAAGGACCCAGGGTGCTCCCTGGGCTCCCCGAAGCGCTCCCACCTCCCCCTTCCCCAGGGGAGATCACTGTGTAGAGCCTCAGTCTGGGGGCAGGTTTGCTTGTCTTTTGCTCAGACCCTGACAGTTCTGAGCTTCCACCTCCTGCTGCAGGGCAGAGGCTCCCAGAAGATCGCTTGCTTCAGGAGGTCTTGCCAGGAAACAAAGCTGCCCTGGGACAGACCCATTTCTCTGCCTGCAGTGGAACTTTGCCACAACCTGGCTGATTGGAAGGCAGAAGTCAAGATAAGACAAGTTAATCTTGGTCCCCCTCCAAGGACATTTGGTTCTGATGCAGAACAGGAGCATTCCCAAGTTCATTTCAGCAGGGGCCCCTGGAGGCAGTAATAGAGTGACCTCCAGTCTTTGCACACAGGATGTGTAGAGCAATGCCTGGTCCACCTCTCCAAGGTTGGGACATGACACTGAAGGAAGATGTCAGAGGCCCAGCAGGGGAGGGCAAGGTAGGAGAGCAGGTTTGGAGCAGGTTTGCATCACTCTCTGCAAAGGCCTGCCCTGCATCCCACAGTGTCTGGGCACCAGAGACTGCATCTCAGGGCCCGAGGTGAGGGCAGAGTGGGAAGAGACTGACAAGTCCACTAATCTCTTGCCATCCATGTTGGATGAGCCAGGCTACCAGTACTCCCTCTAGGTTTGTGGTAGGAGGCAGGAGAGATAAGCTGGGTGGCGATGGAGCAGAGGAAAGCCGGGACTTGTGGGAGAGCAATGGACATCCTCCCCCACCAGGCAGCAGGGAGGCCACCCGGCCAGCCTGGGTGCTCGGTAAAGGCCCTCTGGGCATGGAGTGTCACCTGGGGACACGTGGCTCAAGGAGAAGCATGCCGGGATCCTGAGCACAGCAGGGAGGGAGTCAGAGGGACACAGCTGACAAAGCCGGCCCAAGAGTCAGCCTCTCCCAAACCATAATCATTTGCACACCACCTCTCAGTGCTCCCATATCCTCCACGCGCCACCTTGGCTTTTACACACGCGCACACACTCACAGATGTCCAAATCGCCTTTTCAACATAAACTTGGCATTTTTATATACAGCCATCTCTGCAATATAGGGATAACGAGTACCACTCAGAGTACACGTGTGACAAGCGGGTACGACTGAGGGCATTTAAAATGCATCAGCTTGGTCAGTATCAACTCCTTGAGGGTTGTTCTAGGCTCTTATCTCCTCCCATTTCACTTATAAGGAAACAGAGGCACTGAGAGGTACAATTTCCTGCCCCAACCCGCACTGATTCAAAACAGCCTTCTGGCTCCAGGTTTGAAGTAGACTGCCTCTCAAATCATGGGTCAAATATGGGTTTTCCAGAAGCTTTTTCTACCAAGTCACTTAAATAAATCACAGATAATATATATAACTTGATTATGTATATATGCACACACACACACACATATATATGCTTACATATAGTAAAAGTGTATATATGTATACGCACACATGTGTATATGAAATGCTCATCCGTGCGCCACCTTGTTCTTTCTGCTGCCCCCATCGTGTGGGCCCCCACTCAGGCCTTGCTCTGCTCAGGAGGTTTAATGATGCGCCCAGTCCCTGCTGGACCTATGTTCCTCCCTCTTTCCGTGGGTCCAGTAAGAACACCCACTCCTGACACCCCCAACATGGCCCCATCAGCTTGATACGTGTTTATGCCCAGGTGCCATCACCCAGCCGCAGTGGGACTTGGTGTGAGTATTGTGGGTGGGAGATGGGAGGAGAGAAGAGCCACGCAGGACTCTGCATCTGCAGAGCTCAGCAGATCACTGCGCATGGCTTAGGAGGCACCATCGCTTGAGTCTGCCTGGGCCGCTTTCCTGTTATTTGATTATAAATCAAGCACCCGGTTTTGTTTTCTCCTGGGGGCTTCTCCATCAAGTGGACGAGCACCAGGTTCGGGGTCTGGCTTTAGAGCTGCCCACATGGCCGGGAGAACGTGACCCTCCCCAGGCACAGAGATTCATGGCCCATTCTGTGGTTTCAATTGGAAGTTACAACGGGCGAGTATGATCCCCTGGGGACGTCTCTGGGGAGACAAGGGCAGCTCCTTGGAAAAAGCTGGAGCTCATTCCAATCCTTACCCCTGAGCCCATGTCAGAGTGGGGTGCAAGAGATGGTTCTGTCTTCTCCTGAAAGGTCGGTCCAAATGGAGAAGGAAGGGGCCTTCCTCCAAGCTTTGGCCTGTGTCCATTCACCTGTCTGGCAGCATTAGCTGAAAGCCTAACTCAAGGGTCCTGTACAGAAATCATCCAATACTGTCCTCTACCCTCAGCTGTGGACAATTAGTGTCTTGAGCATGTGGCTCTGGGTCAAGTCCTGCTGCTACTCCTAACCAGATGGGTGGCTTGGGCAAGTCATTTAACCTCGATATAGGTCAGTGTCCTCATCTGTGAAATGGGTGCAGTAGGACTTGCTCTGCCGTGTTGCTGCAAGAGCAAGGCAGGTTCAAACATGAACAGAGCTTAGTCCCTTCAAGTTGCCTAAGAAAAGTTGGCTGGCGTTGCTGGGCAGCAGCCAGACCAAGCGAGTGCCTGTTGATTGGCTTATGTATTTGTTGTCCCCCAAGGTCTATGGGGTGCTTCCTCTGTGCCGAGCTCTGTGTTGCATGGAATTCCATGAAGACAGCTGCACTTTCCGCCTTTAGAGACCAAGGCACGTGTTTTTCCTGGTTCTGTATTGGACAATTGTATGTCTCTTAATGTCGGTTTTCGTGAACCTTGCAAAAATCAGATGAGTACATGTATATACAAGATCCGTGAAATCTGCCACAGTCTCCCCTTAGTGCCAGATCCAGTGATCCTAAAGGTGGACTGGGAAAGAGAAAGGTTCCCTCAGCAGGTTATGCTCATTCTGTGTTCCCCACGAAGCTCCCGGGTGCCGTGGAAAGGTATCAAATACTCCTTCAGAGCCTCGTTATTTACCCTGACTGTAGGACTTTGGACCTCCAGTTGCTGGATCAACATTTTTCTTCTCTTTTTGCCACCTGGCTCAAAAGCAAGTGGCTTCACAAACTCTACCTAGCTGCACCTCTTTATTCACATTATGGCTTTTAAAATTCACCAGTGCAAAGGATTCAACGGCAGAGGCCAGGAGGGTCCAGGAGACCCCTTGTCTGGGCCCATATGCCGCCTTCTTGCCGGACGCTGAGTCTGTGTCTTATACCTGCAGCCCCCATGTCTTAGCTGAGCCCCACTACACTTCTCTCACATTTTAAATTTTTATTTCAAAAAGTCCCTTCTTAGCTATTAAGGGAGACATTGTTCCAAATGGGCGGGTGAGAACTTCAAAACCTGTGAGTACCAGGGAACAGTTTTTGAACAGACTGTGACTACAGGAACCAAGTCTTTTATCTGCTCTACCCATCGTGGCCCTGGGAGGTTTGGGGCTCCACCCTGCTACTGGGCACCTTGTACCCAGAAATGAATTTCCAGGCACTGGGCTGGACTCAGCAAACTGATTTGTTCAGTCGTATCTCTGATCAGATGCCACGGACAGATGATACTGATAATACCTCTTCTGTTTTGCAACCGTGGACATGATTGAGATGGGAGATAGGGCGAGGGAGAGGTGTGGAGCAACTTTGAACCGGCTCCCTGGACCCCAGCGCGGCCAGGCAGCCCATTCTTCTTGTTGAACAACATGAGTCATCTCGCCAGCCTCCTGTAATGAACTGCGCTGATGGCGTTCTCTGCGCGCTTGGTGCTCCGTGTGCTCTGGGACCCCCCTCAGAATAAAGCCTCGTGATTAGCAGCCAAGCAGGTGATGAAGATCTCCTGGCTGGACAGTGATGGGCTCAGATACCGGGACCTTCGGGAGGCTGCAGAGCTTACCTGGGAGTGAACTTGCCCGTCCTGTGGCAATGGGAACCTGCTGTTCCCTCCTGACAGTTCTCCTGCCAAGTGCTGCAGGCTCAGCCAAGTGGTTTGCATTTGCTCATCTGTCTCTCCTACTCCCTCTCTTTCTCCAACAGAGCTTCTCAAAGCCACAATCCATGTCCAGCCACATCATCTCTAGGTCCCCAGACCCTGGTGTTGAGCCCAGCGTGTTGTTGGTCTGAGACAAATACTAAATGAATGAATTCTGAGGAATGAACCCACCCCAGCACCCTCCCCGGGGTGGGGAGCCTGACAGTTTATTTTGAAAGTCTACTTTCCATTTTTCCCTCTACCATGTCTTTTCCAGTCCTAAGGCTTAGTAGAAGTCTCTAAGGTAGAAGGAAGCAGATTAGTTTGGAGGTGTGGGAACAGCTGTTGCTGTAGGGAATAAGGACTGGTATAGACACTTCCAGAAAACCTGCAGGGCATTGTGCATGGGTGTTGCTTACCAGCTGATTTAAGAGGCAGCCCTTCTGCAGTCGGAGGGCTGCTGTGCCGGTGGGAGAAAGCAGGGGCATAGCTGTCAGGGTGTGCTGTGAGTAAGGAGATGAACCCCTAAGGGTCGTGTCACAAGTTCAGGCAGCACAGGTTTCCACATACTAGGAGGGAGAAGTGAAGCGTAGGTGTCAAATCAGATACATCTAGGTGTACCTATAGGAAGTATTTTTTAATACACATGACTATTTTCTGAGTGATTAATTAATATGGTTGGAATCCTGGTCAGAAATAGATTCTAATCCAGATGGCTCGGAGGTCTTTAAGGAAGGGTTTGCTTTCAGGGATGTTAAGGACGTGATCAAAGTTCAACAAAACCCCAGAAACTAGCAACAGCAGGGTATTGTACTTTCTCTAGGCCTGAGGGGGAGGAGAGATGGCACATGGGAGCTCCATGAGGGTGGCGTCCATGGAGCACACCTAGCCTGGGAAGGGCGTGGCCACTGCCAGGAATCCAACCCAAAGCCGGGCAAGTGAATACAGTAGCTATTGTGTTCATCTTCTCTTCTCCACCTTCTCTTGGGCCCTTCCATTGGCCAGCTGGGGGCCAGAAAGCATGGTGGCTTGGACATGCTGTCCATGGGATCTGCCTCCTGGGACCCAAAATAGGACAAAGAAGGGAGACGAACAGATGCAGTGCACAGCAACAGTGAGGGTAACGGCACAGTTGGGGAGTTAATGACGTCACCTGGCCCTGGAACCAAAGTCAGGCTGGCCTGAGTGAGTGATGGTCCTATATGGATCACTGTCTAGGAGACACTAGTCACACACAGTAGGTGCCACATTATTCCTTTACCCACTGTTTATTCGTTTGTTGAATAATAAATGAATAAACTCATGAGTAACATTTGAGACCCCAGAAGGAGACTCAAAAGACAATATTAAATAATTTGACCTTGTAGGCTTCCTCATGAGCCTTCTGTCTTCCCTAGAGAAGGTCGAGTTTAGATCAAGTGTTCACGATGGCATCAGAAAGAGCTGTCAGGAGTTCTGGGATGGAGATTGGAGAGATTTCTCCCACACTTGCCTCACACAGCCTTCAAAAGCATCATCTCTGCAAGTTCTTCTCGATACCAGGAAGTCCTGGGACCCCAGGAGCAGCCCTTGACAGTCCAGTGTGATCAGCCGCGTGGAGGGAGAGCAAGCCAGCAACCCTGCTGCAGATTCCTCTTCTCTTTAATGAACGAATGGCAGAAAACTTCCTGCTTATAGAGGCCGAAGTGGTATCAGCCCAGGGAGATTTCGGAATTAGGAAGCCTCAAACCCTGGAGTGGGAGGTCTCACTTTCCAACCTATGAATCCCTTTGATGATTTTTTTTACCATCCTCTCCCCCTATCTAACCACTCAGTTAATTTTTAAAGTATTCATTTGTACTTACACACCTAGTTTTGTGCTCACCTATGCTGTGAAGCCGTATATGCTCGTTGTGTTATCACATTTATTCTAATATTCTTTAACATACATAGAAAGCCGTTAAAGAGAAAGATGTAAAATAAGGTCCTATCAGCACATGGGTGTAGCAATCTACTGTCATCCCCCTTGCTTTACCGCTTTCAATTATGACAGCATTTCTGTCCCTTAAATTTTCCAGTAGGGCTGTGCAGTAGATGGAGCAAGCGTATTTCCTGTCCCCCTTCAACGGAGGAGGACACCGAGTTCTGCAATGAAATCACTTGCTCTGGACTATTTCCCTGTGGACTCTGCAGCCCGTCAGTCCAACCCATGCTCACAGTGGTGGAAGAGGGAGAAAGTCGCTGAAGGATAACCACCTAGAAAACCTGCTGCACAATGGAAATAGAGGAGAGAGAGAAAGAGAAAGAGAAGTGAAGAGAAGAGAGATGTCGCACAAGGGGCTTTTGACCACCTGGAGTCCAGCCTGTGTGTTTAAGGGAAGATGAAATACCAAGAAACTGCATGTGCTGGGAAGAAAGTGCTGGCCTCATGGTGGGCCCCGGTCGCCATCCCAGTGCTGGTCCCCAGCTCTCTGTCTCTCATGGCACATCTCAGCCTGGGAAAAAAGAAAATACCCCCTAGAAGACTGGGCCCCAAGAAGCCCCAAGAATCCCCAAGAAGATTTGCCCATGATCCCTGTTTGGGAAGTAAATAATCTTCAAACTTATGAGCCTTTAGAGGAAAGCATGTGCTGACACTTTGGTGTAAACATCCAGCTTAGTGTATTGTCAGACTGGTGACTGTTACTTTGGTTCCAGGATGCCAGCTCTGCAAAGGCCAGCGTGGCTTGGGGCTGCCGTCAGACACAGAGATGAATCGAATCCCTCCTGTACGCATCTCCCCTCCATATTTAGAACTCAGCGTCTTTCTTTTCTATAGCCACTTAAGCTCTGCTTGGAGTTTGTTTAGCGATCTTCTTCCTCCTTCACACTCACTGGTGACTCAGAAGTTTGTTTCCTTAGCAAGGCATGCAGCAAAATTCCAAAGTAGCAAATGACCCGAATGAAAACCCTTAAACTCACATAGATTTAATCACTGCAGCAAATTGGAACCATTTGTGGTCAGGTTTTGATGGCGATCTGTAAAGATTTCCCTCCATCCCTGCCTCCACTTTCTTTTTAAGTGGCTTAGTTAAGGTTAGTGAGAAAAGGAGACATCAATGCCAAGGTTCATGGAGTGGGGAAAGGAACCTGACTTGTTTCTATCAGTTTTTGGGAACATCTGCAGCTACCTGAGTGTCCCTCAAGGGCCAGGAGCAGACACTGGTGGTGGCCGGCCCCATAGCTCAGTGGCTTGGCAGCCAGCAGAGAGTAAAGGCCCAGGGCTGTGAGTTTGCACAAAGACTAGAGGCCCTCTCTGGAAAATATTGTGCTTTGTGACTTTCGTTACCTCTAGTTACTCTAATAAGGCAAAGGAAAGGTCAGTACATTTTTTTTTCCACAAACGGAAGAAATCGAATCCGATCTGTTATGATTTCTCCTTAAGCAAACCAAACAGAGGGAGCTCTAATGAAGAGGCAGGTCTGGGAAGGAGGCTGACCCAGGCCGCACCACGAGAGTGTCAGATCTGTTTCTGATAAAATCGACATTGAGGTTTTAAAGAATGAATCAGAAGGAAGTTCAATTCCATTTCATGACTGAGCTGAACTAAATAGAAAAGGAAAGCTTGGCCGTAATTAAAGGGAAGCTTAAAATGTTTTTCTGCAGTATTTAAAAAAATTTCTAGAACGGGTTGCTTTCAACAATCAGTTTGTGGGGAGCTGTGTGATTGCTTGAGAGCAAACGGGAAGGTGAATTCGTAGAGACTGCGGCAACAGATTTACTGCAGAAATTATGGAAAAGTTATCCAATACGGTCCACCTTCATCTCCCTTGCCCCTCATCTCTAGTTTCTATGATTATAGATGGAGAGAAAATTCAGGCCGAAAGAAATTTGATATTTATTTTCTGTGAACTTTAATAAAGAAAGTGGTGGGTTTAGGACATTTCTTTTTCTTTAGGTCCTTTGGATAAGTCAATTTTTAATTTTTTTTAGTAGCACCTTTTGGCATAAAGCTGCTGGAGTGTGATTTACGGGGCAGTTAGGAGACTGTGCCGAGAGGCATTCCTGGAAGGTCGTCCAGAGACTTCAACATGGTTTTTGACTCTGGGAGCCCAGCTCTTCACGGGACCCGTGTCACCCAAGCAGGCCTTTTAAAATTTAGTGCTTGCATCCTCGCTTGAAGTTCGTGTTTGTTTGGGTTTGTGGAATCCCTTCCCTTTCTTCAACGTTCTCAGATGTCCTCAGTTTAGGCCCAGTGATCAGCCATAATCCACTCCAGCCCTGCCTAGGAATAGTCCACTTTGTTCATAAGCACATAACATAACTTCAGCCCCCAGGGCCTCTGCCATGAAATGGAATCCCAGACGCTCCAAGATGTCTTGGTAGATAAGTGCAGCCCTAATCCCAGGGTCACCCCAGCCCTGAAGGAGCAGAGTTCACCTATACATCACCATGTCGTTATCAGCCAGGGACCCGGAGCAGCCACAGCCTGCCCCCTTTTCCAGAGGGTTTGGTGGTGTTAAAGAAATACCCTCAGGCACGGTGTTATTTTAGGCTGAAACAAAAGTCGACATGAATGGCTGGGGGGAACAGAGGGGACATTGTTCTCCCTGCTGCCGGGTGCTCAGAACTGGCTTGCAACTGGAATCCAACAAGCGGAGAAGTAAATGCCATCACGTACAAGTGGGCTATCAGGTGTCCGGTGGGATCAGTGGAGCAGAGAGCGTGGCCAGGCTGAGGATTCTGCCTGTGCCTAGGTCATGGGAAGTTTGGTTTCCAGAGGAGAGGCACAAGGTGCCACCTGATTTGTGGTGGTAGGATGACCGACTCCAAGAGGAAGCCACCTGCTCATAAGAGACAAATAGCCAGGCTGGCTTTGGGGACACTAGTAGGGTTGGACTGGCACACAGAGCCCCTCGAACATAGTGCCCCATCCCAGCCACCTCATGGGCCAGGTACAAGTATTTGCCCCTTTTACAAATAAGGAAATTGAGGCAGAAAGTGGTAGACTTGCCCAAAGGTGACTTAAAGACCTGTTTCCAAGACCCCCATACCTTTCTCTTGGGCCTGATGCTGTCATTCTCGTTTTCCTTCTCCTTGCCTTTCTTCCTTCCTTCTTTCCTCTCCTACCCTTCTCTTCCTCCCTTCTTTCCTTTTTTAACACTGGACACCGAATCCAGGTCATTCACACTGAGCAAGGTCCCCAGTCCTTTTCTAATTTTTATTTTGAGACAAAATCTCACTAAGTCACTGAGTTGCCTAGGGTGGGCTGGAGCCTAAATCCTCTTGCTTCAGCCTCCCAGAGTGCTGAAAGTACAGGCCGCGCACCCTGCCAGGCTTCCCTGTGTTTCTTATGTGGGGCTGCTGGATGAGATTGCAGGTGCTATTTGCACCCTGCCCATGTCCTCGCACATTTGTGTGAAATGATGGCCAAGTTTCAACTCTGGATCCTGCATCTTTTTTGCTGGAGGGCTTTCCTTGGCCAGAGGCTTCTGCACTACAAAAAGCCAGAAGTGCCGGGAAATGAACACCTGGTGTATAAATACTCTAGCTCCCTTGAGCGTCTGGTTGACAAAGTCAGAGGTGGACATTCCGCGGTGTTGCCAATGTGACTGCACTGGTTGCTTGCTTAAAAAAGCATGTTCTGGTGGCTTTCTTCCCTTCCGGTCTCACTTCCTGTCTCACTTTCCTACTTCCTTGCTGGTGTTTCCTGGGATTTCCTTCCTACTATCATCTTCATTCCCATCCTTGTCTCTAGCGCTGCTTCTGGAGGAACCCAAACCGCGCCTAAATGCTACTTGAATGGCTGCCAGCAGCCTCCCTCCCACACCTGTAAGCCCTGTGAGGAGGGATCTTGTATTCCCGAAGACTAGCTGAGCACCTGCTCATATAGCTACCAAGCTACCTATTCAATTAAAAGGTTTCAAAGTGGAAACTCTCTTTCTGTAAAGTTTATATTTTTTTTGAGAGTGTGTTCTCTTGAGAAGTCAATATATTAAGTGTAAAGGAATTTTATTGAGTTTCATTCTTTACTAAAGAGCTACTTTTCCCCCGCCCTGCGGTGGAGACTGAGCCCCATCCCCTTCCCGCCACCCTTCTGGCATCTTGCCTACAGCTAGGACGAACCAGCTTCTCCCTTAGAGGCTGATGAGGACATTCGGACCTTGATTTAGAGACTGGCCAGCTGTTTAGCAAAATGTCGTTCTCCTCCCAGACTCTATTTCCCCATCTTGCTTGTGATTAGGTGTGCCATGTGCTAGAGTTTTCGCCAGTGGGATTTGAGCAGCTGTGTCCGTGAACACCCCCCATTTACAGTCCTGCTGCTTTCCTCTTCTGGGGCAGCAATCCACGAGTGTGCACATGGCAAGTATGCCAGAGACCATTGCACAAGGAGCTCCCACTTAGACTTTCTAGTGAGAAATATTTTTTCCAGGATGTTTTAACCTACACACATTCAGGGGTTTATTTCTTACAGCAGCTGATAGAACCTTAACTGACCTCATATTGAGGTCCTGGGCACTGGCAAGAGTTAGTATTTTGTGTCCCTCCCTTGCCATACATAAAATGTATATTAATTATGTCCAACAAAATTTCAATTATTCCCCTGAGGATTACTCTTATTAAAAAAAGAAAGTCAACTAGCAAAGCCTGAATTTTGTATGGTGTAGAAGAAAGGTAGTGCCTGCTTTACTGGTGTCCTGGGTCCATGCTTATTTGATCTCCAAGGGGGGGTCCTACAGGCTCTTTTTCTGGAAAGGCTTAGTCTGACAGGCCAGTGCATGCACACCTGCTCTAAGAACCTGGAGAAGAATGAGTGGAATGACTTTATGAAAGTTCTAGGGCAAGGCTGTTTTCTTCAGTGGTTCAGGAAGCTGTCCCTGCCCTCCTGTGGGTTCCTGTCCCACAGAGATGGGGCAGAAGGTCAAGGCAGAGGCTCCACTGAGCCCTTGGATGGGGCTTTCCACTTGAAAACTTGGGAAACATTCTCTTAAACTTCTGTAAAACTCAATGGTAAACACAGAAAAGCAACTGCTAGAAGTCCCCTTGGCCTCCCTCCCCCTCTTCTTGAGTGGAGCTGAAAGTGTTGGAAAACTCATGGTTTCTGGTCTGTCTTCCCCTCGTCATCATGCCCATTTTACAGGTCATAGCCAGAGACTGATTCTGTCTTAATTCCCAAACCAAATCAAGCTGCCATGACACAGTAAGATGTGGCCCCATTTGAAGCAATGACTCGGTCAGAGAGTACTATGTGGTAGGTAAGAGTGTAGGCTGGGCCAGGCTTGAAGTTTGCTTCTGCCTCCTTCGGCGAGTTACTTAGCCTCTCTGTGCCCATTTCTTTCTGTGTAAATGGGATTGCAAATAGTATTTATATCACGAGCGCATTGTGAGGTTGAAATAAGATATTTGTAAAATAATCACACAATGTTATTTTCCTATGTTTACTACTGGAAGTCTGTGAGGATTGGTGGACCCCGTGGTAAATGGTGCTGTTAACTAGTTTCTTCTTCGCAGACTGGATAAGCAATAATAATCTGAAGATGTGTTTGGAACCCAGCCTGTGTAAAGAATGGTCACCCGGGGCCATATGTGGGGCCTTTACAATCTTGCTTGGGGCACAAATGAGGCCCCCAAAGGCCTACTGAGGGGACCCTGATACTGTGTCCTCAGGATGAGTTTCCATCAGAGGAAGGCAAAGGCCCAGAAGGAACCCACCCTCCCAAAGGAAAGTGACCTTTGAGCACATGGGATGAAACTTTGCAGACTGTTTGGCTCAAAGAGAATGTTTCTGAGAGTGGAGTTGAGGAGAACCCAAGAGCTTCTGGTCTGAGTTGATCACCTTGTGGCGGTTTATATCTGGGTGTTCCCCAAAGCCTCATGCGCTCATACGTGGGAGTTTGGGGAGATGGTTGGATCATGGCTGTGTGATATTCATCCAGTGAATCAGTCCACTGATGGGTTTATAGCTAAATATGAGGCTGGGAGTTGGAGCCTGGTGGGAAAAAGTGGGTCACTGGGGGCATGGCCTGGAAGGGTCTGTCTCCCTCCTCCTCCCTTGATCCCTCTCTCTGCTTCCCATCGCCATGCCATGAGGTGGGAAGCACTTCTCCACTGCCATGCCCTTGTGTGATGCTGTCCTGCTTTGATTTAAACTAAATGGTATGTGCATTTGGAGAAAAAAAGGTAGCCTAGTATATACACTGTTATACATCTCATTTGTTGTTTGCTTATTTTTGAGGCAAGAGTCTCACCATGTTTTCCAGGCTGGCCTCGAACTTGTCTCCCAGGTAGCTGGGACACCAAGAACACGGGCCGCTGAACCCAGTTATCATGTTTATTTTTTAACCTAACAATATCTTTTGGGGACTATTCCATGCCAGTTCTTCTAAGCATAGGATATACCTTAATTTATTGAGCTAGCTGCCACTTGATGACTAATACCTGGTTTTTGTGACCTTTGTGGAGAAGGGGGAAAGCTGAAGCCTGGGGCATTCTCCAGCTCCTAGACCCTGGCCGGCCTCCCAGCCTCCAGCACCTGTTATTTCTTCTGTGTTTAGTAATGGCCCGAAGTGCACATTTTTCTCACTGCAACTGCACTAAACCAAGAATTGGGCTCCTGCTCTCTACCTAAACACGCCTCGGATCTCTTCATAACTCAGTTTGTAAGTTGAGGCCTTTTAATTTGGCCCACAGGACTTTTTAACGCCCTTTAAACCCCGTTAAACCCATGTAATGAGTTTCCCCTCGCTGTGCTCCTGGTTGTGAAAGCTGAGAGCTGTGGCTCAGGCTGCCCACCTGTTCCCAAGATTAGGCTGCGCTGGGGAGGCTGCAGGCCGGAGCAAGGGGCAGGGGTCAGCTGTGAAGCCGCGCTCCTTCCCAAGTGGCTGCAGGTACTGCTGAGCCCTGGGCAGGCCTCCGTCAGGGAAGGCAGGGCCCTGGGGCGGTTTGCTGTGCGTGGCTTCAGCACCCAGAGCTGCCACAGCACGCACAGAGTGGGGGCCACTTTGCCTGGGCCAAGAGCATGGGCCAAGTCAGCAGTGGCTTGCTGAGCCATAGGGCGGCTGTCCAATGAGTCTCCCTAAAATGCTGCTCTCGTGTCAGTGCCTACTCCAGAATGTTCTTTCCATGGCTGGCTGTTTTGTAGGGGAGAGATGCTGTTTACATGTTTGGTGTCTTACCCCCTCCTGGCAAAATCCACCTTTTCCCCTCTGTCACATGCACAGACCAATTATTAGAGAAGCTGACTCTAGACTTCTCAGTTCAGCATGTGAGCAGGTGATCCAGAATATTCAAAGATGCTGAACCGCAGTAATTGGTTCAGTGGTAGCCCCTGCCCAGCTGTGACTGGTGCAGGGATAAGCCCTGATCAGCCATGATTGGGAAAAGGGTTGGCCTGCAACCCAGGTCTGGCAAATCAGAATATTCAATCCCTTGATCACATGATTCAATGGTGGTGCAAGAGAGCCAGTCCCTGAGTTCTCTGTGGTATAGCTAGGAAAGAGATGCTCTTTCTCCATAGGGGTCACCAAAGGAGAGAATGCCAATTTGGAGTCTGGAGACCAATTTGTCACCAGGAGGGCACAGCCTACTTAGGGGGCTAAAGCAGAGGAAAATAGGGCTGAGAGAGAGAGAAAGGGCAAGATTGAGTTCTGATGACATCATTGAGGGTCTGGATCCAGCCACACCTGAAGACTTCATATTTACATGAACACATGAATTCTCTTTTTAATTGAAGTCAGTTTGAGTTGAGGTTGGGGGTTGCTTTCAATTCAAAGTCACAATTAAAACATACCACCTGGCTTCAGATACCACGTTTTTATTATGACCGTTGGGGTGGCCTTAGCTCTACCTCTCCTCTGCTTTACTCCAGTCAGTCTTCCATAACTCAGCTCTGCAATAGCCTCGGACACACCCAGCCTCCACTTCATTGCTCAGTCCTCTCTCTCTACATGGCAAACCATTCCACACCCTCTCGATATATCATTATCAACTAACATTTGCCTGGACAGAGAGTCCTCGGCCCTGGGAGAGCACTGTGTTCCTGTTAACACGCAGCTTTCCACCTCCAAAAAGCTCATAATCCAGTTGCAGGTTGCTTAGCACATTGTGGGTGCTAAGTGAATTGAATGAATAAGAGAGTGAGTGAAGAAAAGAGGAAGTAGAGCTCATGCTAATGATGTTCCTGTCAGTTAAGAGGACGTTAGCCGGTTGCCCAACAATATATTTATTTATTTTATTTATTTATTTATTTATTTATTTTAAACCAAGAGTATGTATTGGTACATTCTACATACATTGATCACATTCATTACATTTATTCTGTACCTATACATGGTACATCTTGGTTCTCCCCCTCTCCTCCGCCCCTCCCCTCTCCTCCCTCCCCCCCATTTATATCAGGTTCATTCATCATTTTCCATAATTTCCCTTTCCCCTCTCTTTCCCCTGTTGCCTTTCTGCTTTTCCTCTTCTTTCTTTCTAGCACTCCTCTCCTCTGCACACCATCCTCCCTTTATATAATATCTATTACACCTCTTTGTCCTTATTTACAGTTATGGTCTCTTATATCAGAGAAACAATTCGATGTGTGCTCATGAGTGTCCGATTTATTTCACTTAAGA